>JBCNYG010103534.1:0-13541 GCA_039654305.1 Porochilus rendahli | reverse complement strand
AAATTCAAAAGGTTAGAAATTAAGCTGTGGGGTTTTTGGAACGAAAAAAAAGAAAAAAAAAACCGAAAAAGTAAAAAAAAAAAAAAAAAAAAAAAAAAAAAAAAAAAATGTTAAGTAAAATAATGATAACAGCTTAACATGACTAACAAAAAGGAGTAAACCCACAGAAGCACAGGGGGAACATTTAAACTCCTCACACAGACACCCTCTTCGAGCCCAAGACTCAAAACCAGGAGCTTTTTGCTGCGTTTTTAACTCTGTCTATACGTTTAAAGATTTTAAATTTATTTGCTAAACAGGATGAGACCTTTGTCAGCTCCTGACACCTGATTGTCCCATAGAACAGTACAAAAAAATATTGGGGTGACACCTAGAGAGCTCTAATTTGGGGTGTGGGTGCAGAATATGGTCCAGATGTGCCCTTTGGGGGTTATGTTGGGCTGCCAAGGGAATTTTTGATGTACTGTAGAATATCATCACTGTCATACTTCGCAATATTCAATATTAACTTTTCAGCCAAACTCGTGACGGCTTTTCACTTCATTGTTATGCCAACTTCCTGATTATGTGAACATGAAAATTCTAAGTCATTGCGTAAAACTGTATTGGCTTTATTTTGGCTCAAGGATGCAATCATTTGTGTCATTTTGTGCCGCAACACAGAATTTTAGGACCCCTCAATCTGTCAAATTACACTTTAACCACTGGTTCTACACCTGTCCTCCAAGAACAGGAATCGGAAGCTATCGTGGTCATGAATAAATTTGGAGAGTCTATGCACACGATAGCTTCTGGTTTTTGTTTTTTGCTGATAGGTGTAGAACCCAATGTGGTCTTGTGCTGTTGTAGCCCATCCACTTCAAGATTGGATGTGTTGTGCTCTCTGTAGATACACAGATGGTGTAAAAACAACAACAAACAACCAACCAACAAACAAACAAACAAAACATCGGACCTGTGTGATATCAGGTGACGACTCGGGGAACTAGACGGTAGAAGACTGGGATGTGAACATTAACTCACTAATGATATGCTCCACATGTATCTGCATTTTTTTCACATTGCACACTGCAGTTCTTACACAACATGCACACAGTACTGTGACCTTGCACAAAGTCACACACAATATAATACTTACCAAGCAAAAAAAGGCTGAAAGCTATCACAATCCAAATCCAAGCAGATAAAGGCTCATGACGCTCTGTATAAATAAAGTAAGGATTGAATTAGATTTAATTTTTTAGACATTTGCCAATAATGTGGTTGCAAACATACAAAAAAGTCTATGACTCAAACTATGTAAAACCAGTTTTGAGTTAAAATTTAGGAAAAAAAAATGTTAAGGTAGATATCTGTATGACTTGGGAACTGATCAGGCAAAATGAGTCCAAAGTTGCAAGCAGCACTTCGGAGATTTTTTTTTTCTCCAATTGATAGATGTATTTGATAGAACTATTTGTTTCTCAAAGTTTTAGAGCCGAGAAAGTAATGAGGTAACAAAACTCGCCACTTTGCAGAGCGTCCTACCACTAAACTGGGCAGAAAAGTCCAGGAAATAGCCATAATCCGGGCAAAAGTAGATTTTGTTTCTCGTCACCGCCCGAATGTGATTTTGACCCCGCATGCTAAAAAAACTTTGTCGCTTATCACTGATGAAAAAACCCAGACTAACGTCGTCGCTCCTGCTGACAATCTTTTTTTTGTTTGTTTGTTCAAAACTGAGCAATCCAGAATTATACGAGCAGTGATCGGGTCATGGACTACTTTCGGTAATCTCGCTCTTAATCATGTTTGGATCAGATTCGGTTTTCATTTCATGAAAATAAATTTAATCGTTTGACAAATCTCGTTGTAAGAGTCTGTCTAAAGTTATGCCTGTGAAGTACTGTTGCCTCATGCTGTACTTTCTGTCCCTGTGATGATGTCATCAAATGAACTGCCAAGTTTGATGTCAGTAGAAGGAAGATAACTCATTGGTTGCTAAGGACATTTGAAGGATGCTTCATTAGAACAGTCCCAGAACTTCACATGCATTTTTCTTGTTTTTCTTTAGAATGATTACCGTAATCCAACAAATTTCAAGCGTTCATAACTTCACCAGTTTTCAAGACACTTAAATTTTTGGTCATTCAGACTCATTCTGCCAGATCGGGCCACATTTCAATCAGATACTATATGTTTGATTACCTACATTTTTTCCCTTTCCAGTTGAGCAGGTGACACCAGAATGTACAGTTTGGTCTTTTTGTAGCTTTGCCTCTGTGCACCCCCAAAGTGGGTGTGAAATGAAGCAGCCAAGATGTGATGGAAATGCAGACATTCGGTTGTAAGTGAAGGATCTTATGCTAAAGCTTTGGGTTACTGATCAGAAGGTTGGGTGGTTCAAGCACCAATAGCACCAAACTGCCACTGTTGGACCCTACAGCAAGGCCCTTAACCCTTAACTGTTCGGTGGCATAAATAACATAAAATGTAAGTCACTCTGGATTAGGGTTCCCACACAGCAGCTAAATGCAAATTGCAAATTTGGCGGGAATTTAGTTTAGACATTTTGTCTTCTTTCTTTGTCAGGAAATATTGAAGAAACAGACTATAACTCACCATGAGTCATCTTATCAGCCTCTGAAAATGGGTGGCTACGTGTAAGAAGAGTCAACAGATAACATATACTCCCAGCCTCCACGTAAGAAAATATGAACTGCAGAAATCCTAAAATATCAAAAGGCAAAACTACACACCAAGTAGAAGTAACTGCCGAGTTTGATGAAGAAATATGAAACGATATGTTCCCGATATCGGGCCCAGAATTGAAATTAGTACAGACGGGGAGATAGTCATCAGTATGTCCGTCTGTCCATGCACCGACATTATATGCTGAAAAGCAAATGAAGTCACAAATTGTTTTCGAGTTCTGCCCTGAAAATCCATATTTTTATATTGGTAAAATTGGTTGCCATGGAAACATAATTAAAACTGCAGCGATCTGAAAATATCAAAAGGCAAAAGTACACGTTTGATAAAGAAATTTTAAATGTTTTTTTTTTTTCTGGCTGGAAATGAGCACTGTCCATGTTCTTGCGTGGTAAATTGGTTACTATGGAAACATAAAATAAATATTCAGGCACGGCCTAAAAGCAAAGCTATGAAATACTTTGTATTTTTTTCAGTTAAAAAAAACAGCTATAATATAACTTACTGTCTTTTCAATGGCATTCGAAAATTAATTTTGCCTCCAGAGGAAAATCCACTGCCTAAACAGGACAATTTTCCGAGAAGTAGAGAGCACTTGGCGCCATCAGCACCACGCTTGCACGTTGGGCTGCCTGTGTGGAAGCACGGAAGTGACAACAGGCTTCACGGAGCTCCACTAAAACCTAAAACTGCAGACATCCAAAAATATCAAAAAGCACAACTACACTGCGTACCTGAAATAACACTCGCGTGAGATGAACACATGCCAATTTGTATTCCCGAGTTCTCACCCGGAATTGAAAGTATTACAGATGGACAGACGTACTGATGACTATATTCAGACACGTTATATGCCGGGGGAATAAAATGGCTGTGATTCCTAAAAGTTTATTGCAACATTTTCAAGTTAAATTTATATCCCAGCTGAAAATCTACACTTCAATCACATCCTGACCGTTCCATTTGAAATCCTTTGTGGGGGTGTAGAGAGGCAAAATCACAAAATTGTGACAATGTTCAAATACTTTTGATCAAATGGTAATAAATGTTAAAAAAAGATCCAAAGTTTATGAGCACAACTGGGTTATAACAAGGAGGCAGGACGCATCCATGAGCTGGAACTTGAAGGAAATTGACAGAGATCCCCTACGATGGCGCATCAAGGACTGTTAAGCCCTGTTAAGGTCTACTGCGCTGAGCTTCGATTCCCATATTCTATCACCATTGGCGTCAAATCGTAATAAACTGTAGTAATTTGGCAAAACTTTCACCGTCAATAATTTTGCCACGATCACAATTCCACCAAATTCCCTCAAGATCATCACGATTCATTCCCACGACCCCCCGCGCTCATCACGATTCTCTCAAGTTGCGGAGATGGTGCCCAGGGTTACATTTAAAAAAAAAAGTTAATGCTGGCAATGGAAGGCGTCAGAACAAAGCGTGCATCGCCGATTGTTGCAGGCCAGTCAGGGTGCACATGCTTCACTCCTGTCCACCAGTTAAAGTGTCTACAATGGGCATGTGACCATCAAAACCAGACCATGACTATTAAAACAGCAGGAGATCCGCCCTGAGTACCTCAATGCCCTGGATGTGGTAGGACTGCCTTGGTTGACACGTCTCTACAACATCGCGTGGTCATCGGGGGCCGTACCTCTGGATTGGCAAACCGGGGTGGTAGTTCCCCTCTATAAGAAAGGGGACTGGAGGGTGTGTTCCAACTATTGTGAAATCACAATCTGTGGGGATGGATCACGCAGCTCAAAAGACAAACCAGAGCTTCCGGAATAGGATGAGAATTTGAAGCAGCCACTGGCCGTGAGTTCAGAGAGAACAGTGTTTCCAACTTGGCAGGTTTCCTTAATCTTTAACGAAATATTGCGGCAAGTTTAGGATTTATAACAGTAAATAAATTACATACTGCTGATTTAAATGCAGTGTGTACAAAAATTAATCAACTACCCTTCAAAATATTCACACGATGACGCATACAAATTAATCTCCAGCTTTATTTACTACAGGAAACAATCACTCCCTTCAAATACTTTCTTAGAGGCCCCTCACACCTGCTGAGAGGAGGACGTCTCACCGCCAGTGATATAAACGCTTTTACTAAAATGATTTAGGACTATAATTATCATTAAAGTTATAATATATTGAACTAACATGGTCTATATTTTAATCTGGTTTCACCTAAATGAGAACGGGTTTCCCCTTTGAGTCTGGTTCCTTTCGGGGTTTCTCCCTCGAGTCGGCTGAGAGAGGTTTATCTTGCCACTGTTGTCCCAGGCTTGTCATCAGCATATTATAGGGTTTGATATATACAAAATGTTGAAATTAGAAATTTAAATTACTTTACCTAATTCTTTTTACTGTGTAAGGCTGCTTTGAGAAAATGTTGATTGTGCAAAAAAGTGCAATACAAATAAAGATGAACTGAATATTATTAAAATGGGATTTTCCTCCCCATTTTTCTCAATGTGACACTTGAAGAGTGCTTCACTAAAATCAGATTCTTTTTTCCTAACTCTCTTCACTCTTCTTTACAGGATCTACTACAGTATCTTCCTACAACACAAGAAACCTGATATATAATAAAAGGTTAACTCAATAATGTTTCAGTACTGATATGTACATGAAAATTATGAACTGGAAAGTGTATATTAGTAATATGACTATGCATGAGCAATGGTGGCTGAGTGGTAAAGGCGCTGGGTTACTGATCCAAAGGTTGGAGGTTCAAGCCCAAGCAACTCCAAGGCCCTCAATTGCTAAGTTGTAATAAAAAAAAGTCACGTGAGTCACTCTGGATAAGAGCGTCTGCCAAATGCAATGCAAATGACTATGAAACAGTGGTTTGATGTAAATAACCTTCTCTACATCAAGGCAATCATCTAGAACCAGAGGTGCACCACTCCTTATCTGCCACCAAAGTATTACACGACTACTCACCTCCAGAAGTGTAAATTAAACAGAAATTATGCAATGTAAAAAACAAACAAAACAATAATTAATTATATATATAGTACCAGTAAACATGCTGTATGTAAAAACAAAAAAGAAGAAGTGAGAAAAGAAAAAAAATCCAGCATGTTCCCAGAGATCAAATGAAGAACAACTAGTAGTGGAAAAGAAACTGACTGCATGTTCGCTCTGTACACTTCGTGTGTAAGTGGTTCACTTGTAACAGTCATTAACCGATGTATGGATATAAGGATATGATATCGGGCCTTGTATTAAACATTACTGTAAAAACGATCAGGATTTTCACCACGACTTACCCTTACACCGAGGACTTCCTGCAGCGCTAGACGGCTCAAATTTTCCATGTTCAGTGCACACTGCTGTTTCAGCACCTTCAAGATAAAACCCTTCCCTACACGAGTACGTGACTCTTTCTCCGTAATTATACGAGACTTTTATTTGGGTCAATTCCCCATGGTTTATAGAGGCAGGTGCTGGGCAAGTCACAACTGTGGAAGAAACAGTGGACAGGTGTTTATTAATGCTCTCCTTCTTACACATGATCATTTATAAAATAATTTACCAGGTCAGGACACAAAATTCAATATTATGGCACAATAAAAAGTTGTAATTAAACACTTTTAAATACTTTGGATACATGGAAGGTTAGTAACGGAGGTATTTTCAGAAGGGTTTAAAGCTGTAACCGTAAAGCAGAATGAAAGAAAAGCCTTCCAAACTCTCCTGGTACACCATTTCATCATCAATCAAATTTATCATTTTTGAAGTTGCAGTTTGCTAAAACACATTCAATAGTTTGCATTAGCCTGTTTGTAAAGGTCTCCATTTGTAGTTTGTTTCACTCTTGCCAGAGTGTTAAAGAATAAGAATATATAAGCAGTTCCAAGAAGGCAAGATGCCAGCAACAAGAACAATATACAAGTACTAAACTAACATATCAGAAATAAACTACTGAACTTCTGATTAATATCTAACTCAACACATAATACTGCAATACATTTACATACATCAGATGGGTGTCTTTTTGTTTTCATGAACACATGGTATATATCCAGTACATGTAGTGCACAACAGAAACTGCTGCTTTAACGCCGCAGCCAGCTGATTATAGCAACCACTTAAAATGTAAAATTATATATGTAAACTATCATGAAATGAATTGGGTAAGCATAGCAACCAACTACCTAGCAACTTACAGGGTTAGCATGGCAACCACCAGCCAGCACCATAGCAAACCACTTCTCTAACTTTGCAACTACCTAGCAATTAACAGGATTAGCATAAAAACCATCCAGTAACCAAGTTCAGCAGTACAACATTTTAACATTTTAATGATTTGATGTATTAACCACTTAAACTTTTAATCGTATTTCAAAACGTTTAATATTTTATAATTCTATCCTTTTCGATTTTTAATGTTTACAACTGGTAAACTTTAACATTTTTGCAAGACAGCAAATTATGTATTTATAAACATGCATAAATTAATGCAATAATGCTAGCTAAAACCCTAATAAGCTACTGAAACCAAATTAACTCTTGGCAAGTTATTCAGTTAAAATTAGCTTTATTAATTTAGGTGGTGTTTACATTCTTAAATACAGAACACTTGGGTACTAGTTATGCCAACTGTAAACAATTTTTCAAGTAGTACTCGACTCGAGTTATATGTTCGATAAATATTTTTACTCAGTTGCATCAATAATACTTTTGCAATACCAATGCCTCACACCAGATTTGAGGGGGAAAAGAGAAAACACACACACACACACACACACACACATCAAACCTTAAAAATGTGTCTTTACCACATAATTCATGACATACCACAACATTCATGTACTATTAATACAGTAGTGACTCTCTAAATTAGACAGTGAGTAGATGATATATCTGAATATCTAAAGTGGGTGATTTTACTGTACGTAAGAAATTCTGAAGCTCTTAACGGGAGACAAATCGATGTAAAACTTGAACAGTTTCTAACTCGACGTGGAGGTGTGTATCATCCATTATCTAACCGAAACTAGTTCACACTTTAACAATACACTTCAACAAAAAATAAATGATCTCAAATTCCATCCAAACATCCCTAACTGCAACCAAATACCTCTGAAGTGATCGACATGAACCACACTTGTACAACCACACTATGAACACCTAGTGTATAAGTGCCAGGAATTTACTCAGACACTCAGTGAACAAGCTGAGAACGAACAGAATATCATCTCTAGTGTCTCAGACTAATTACTAAACATTTAGGTACAGAAAGAATATATTCATAGGGTGTGCCACCAGATTTCTTATTTTTAAGATTTCCTCTCATCTTTTCAAAAAAAAACTTCAGCAAAAGAGCACTGAAGTGAGGCTCAAATAGCAAATGATTACCATAGACGGTCAATCTGGAGTGTATCCTGAGAACACTGGGGTGTGACATGGTCCCACCCTTAAATTAAACCCCAAGCTACCAACACATTTACACATTCTTTCACACCGAGGAGCATTTTCAGTACAGCCTACCCGACTACCGGCAGGAGAAAGTGGTGGCTCAGTGAATAAGACTCTGGGTTACTGATTAAAATGTTGGCAGTACGAGCCCCTGTACCACCAAGCGGTCCCTGTTGGATCCTTGAGTAAGGTCCACACCCTCAACTGCTCAGTTATATAAATAAGACAAAAAAGTAAGACGCTCTAGATAAGGGCATCCACCAAATGCTGGAAATGTAAATGTCAAGGAAGGGGCTATCTACACTCTTCCACCAGGACAAACATAACAGCATGTCCCGTCCTTGTCTCCCTGCTACGTCATGGTTCATTCTAGAGATCACCAAGTAACCCTGAGACTTTATTGCCTCATCAGTGATGAATATCAGAAACCCCCGCTTGAGCATCAGGCTCAGAGTCCTAGACAGAAGGAATCCAATCAAACACATCAATCGGAATATTAGACTCATGCCAAGAGAGTTCTCGTCTATACCCGATCTCCTGGAACGCTCATCTAAAGAATGATGGGGAAAAATCCACAGCCAGTCAAGGAGGTTATGAGTTTGCCCGCGTTTGTTTGTCTGTTTGTGAACAACTTTGCGAAAAATGTTATGAACGGATTTTCCTGAAATTATCAGGGAAGGTGGACAATGGGTCAAGGAACCAATGATTAGCACTTGGTGAAGCACCGAGAGACAGTCCTTCCTTGGTGGAAACTTGCGCTCTCCGAGTGCTTCTAGTTCAGTAATTTGCTTCTGGGAAATTTCCCTATAAGCATTTCTATTCTTCTGATTAAAAAAGGCTTCATATTAAACTTTCTAGTTTAGGAGGAGATCTCAACATCAATATGTATATTATATGTAATGCAAATGTGTGTACATATAGGTATGTGTTTATATGTGCATTTACCCTAGTTGTCTTTTTTTGTGCACTTTTATAATTGCTGCTAAACAGAGCGCATTTTCATTGTTCATGCGACAGTTGACAATAAAGGTCTCTTATCTTATCAATAACAAACAATTTTCCATGGATCTTTCTTACCGTGACACTGTGGGAGAGACGGACTCCATCCATTTTGCTTACAGGTCAGGTGATCAGACTCCTTTATTCTGTAGCCTTTGTTACAAGTGATATGGATGGAGTCGTTGTACTTGTAAGGTTTTTGTGAGCTTTCTTCGATATGCCCATGTGGGTCAAATGGAGGATTACAGGTGATCACTGGGTAAAATCAAGAGCATGAAAGATTTCAACAAGGTCTCATATGCACAAAAATTTACAGACAGCATGACTTTGGGAACATTCATCACCGTAGCCAGACTTTTTTTTTTTATTTTTAATTCCCAGATCTTCTTAACCTCGTCCCAGACAAAGCCCTGCAGACCTAATTCAAGTCTACTTTTGTGATGTTACGTCCATTATATATCCGTCCGTTACCCATCCCACTGAAAACTGGAGCCAAGTTGGGTGTACCCTGGTCAGACTGCCAGCCTACGGCAAGTATAACCATCATCCATTTGGTCATTTCAAGGGAAGCTGGCGCTAATCCCAGCTGACTTCATTCAAGAGAAAAATACGAAGAGACCATGCAAATGCCCACCCAGAAATGCTCTCGCCAAGACAAGGACCAGAACCCGAGACTTTCTGGCTGTAATGAGGACGTGCTAACCACTTCACCACCATGCCACCCACTTCCTCAACAAAGCCCAAAGAGCTGTGCATGCATATTAATCTTCTCACTCATTTGCAGAACTTCTGATGCCTTTCTCAGCCAACACTGGCGTAGGCGAGGTACACCCTGAACAGGAAGTTCAACATACACACATGCTCACAACCATTCACATTCACACTCACACCTGAGGCATGTCTGTGGACAGTAAAAGCAAACCAGAGCACCTGGAGGAAACGCATGCAAGCACAGCGAGAACATTCAAACTCCGCAGACAGGCCCTCGGAGAACCCAGGACCTTGGTGTGAGCCGTTCCGCAAGTACTCACCTTGACACGAAGGATTCGGCCCAAATGTTCCCTCTTTAGTACATGATACAGTTGGTTCTCCTCTTAGTTTAAAACCTTCGTTACAAAAGTATGTGACTGCTTGTCTATATTTGTATATCTCGCTCCTGGGTTCAAAAAATCCGTCGTCTATTTCGGAAGGTTTCGGGCATGTTATAACTGATGGAAAAAAAAAAAAACAATGTAATTACACAACTGCAGTCAGAATTTTAGAAAATCTAAGTGTCCATTTTTTTCTTAAAGAAAGATATTTAAATATGATTAGTACCAGTGCAATTAGGTGGAGGTGGATTCCACCCATATTCCATACAGGTCAGGTAATCAGACCCTTCCATCTTGTAGCCTTCATTACACCGGTAGCGAACAAAGTTTTTATATGTGTACGGTGGTGATTTTCCTTCTATTCTAACTGCGTTTGCAATTGTCAGACTCTCACAGGACACGACTGAATAAAAAGAACAAGGCCACATTTGTTTAAATAATTGTAAGTGTAACTCATAAAATGCATTGAATTTAAAATATTAAAATATTTCCGAAACACCGGATGAAGAGAAACTCACGCCGACACTCAGGAGGATTTGGCTGAAAAGTTCCATCACTGGAGCACGTTAACTCTGAAGACCCAATGAGATGGAGGCCTTTACTACAGGTGTATGTGACTGTTTGTTCATAATCATAAACCTCATCTTCTGGTTCAAACTCTCCATTAATAATCCTGGGTGGTCTCTCACACCTCACCACTGAAAGAAGAAATACAAACAGAAAAATAATAAAAATTCAGAAATTCTAATATTGAGGTTTGGAGAAATATAAATTCTGAACTAGAGATCGCTAATAGGGGAATCTCACCAACCACTACAGCGCCATTATAAACAACTGGGGACCATTCTGCTGACCTTGAACTTGAAATGCAGTGACCTTTTTATAAATACGTTTAAGAAAAACTCATGCAAGCACAGGGAGAACATGCAAGCAAAGACCGGGACTCGAACCCAGGACCTTCTTGCTGTGAGGCAGACATTCTAACCATTACGCCACGCATCGCCCAGCCTTCAAATTCTTCCTTCAATATCACTTATTATAAAAGCATGGACTGATAATACCGTTTCTTTCCTTTTTATAGTGAGGAAAAAGCCCTTAAAAGCCCGGGCTTGAACGACTTTTTTTTTTCCAAGTTGTAGAAGGTTTATAGAATTTGAACAGAACATTCAATGATCAAATTCAAATTTGTCACATACAAAATCATACACCGTACAATATCTAGTGAAATGCTAAGTACAACTGTCCAAAAATGTGAAGAATAAATAAAATAAGTAACAAGAAGATAGAAGAAAATTTAAAATAAATATATAATATATTATATATAAAAAATATATAAAATGAAATATAAACAAGATATAAATGCAATATAAGGAAATATAATGCAGGTACAATGATTAGGTACAGGTGACATCCAAAATTTTGTCTTAATTATATTACCCCTTGAAGACCGGATAAATTAAGTGATGTTCCTTCACGACAGACGTTACATGCAAGTCATAAAAAGGGGCAGTTCGAATAAATGAGTCAACTTTGGGCAAGCTGGTAACTGAATGTCGACTACACTAAAGTCTCAGTCAGTCACCAAACTGCTTAATCCTATTAGGGTCACAGGGAGGCCGGATCTTTTCTCAGCCGACAATAGGCAAAACTGATGTACACCCTGAACAGCTCACCAGACCACTTCTAAAAGCTAAATAAACTAACAGCGTAATGAAGTAATGCAGTATAAAACTCACTAGTAAATACAGGTTACCCTACCTTCACACACGGGAGCTCTCCCATCCCAACCTTTTTCTCTGCAATTTCTCCGTGACAGTCCAACAAGCTGATAACTGCAAACAGAGCAGTGGTTTAAAACACACTTTACAAGTTTTTCCAAATACACAAACAACCTATGAATCATTTTTTTAATGCAGCAGTGAAGAAAAGAATACACAGCTGTGGAGTAAAAAAAAAAAAAGAGAGAGAGAACATTTAATAAGGTTTTTTTTTCTATTGTTGTACATACATGCATACAAATGTGCGTTTCCCCAAAAATAAGACCTACCCTTACTTCTGCAGAACGGTCCAAAAGAAGCCCTACCCCGAAATTAAGACCTAGCTAAATTCATATTTTGTTCACACCCTCCCCTCATGTACTGTGAACGCATGCACGCCAGCGCTATTTACAGTTAAAGATGACGACCGTGACAGGACCATTTTTTTCGAACAAACTGCAGATTTCTGTGTTCACACTTATCTGTTTATTGAAATTGCTGTTAATGTTAATTAAAATTTTACAGTATTGTATGCACTACTGAAGCCATAACATTAACACCACCTGACTGGTCTAAGGCTAGGCAGCCCCAAACTCTTACATGTAGATTCCCTGTGTGTTCTGACCCCTTTGTTTCATATTCAGCATTACAGCTCAGTTTGTTCAGTCTGTTAAAAGAAAAAATATATTTTTACCCTTGGTCGCACACTGCTGTGATGGTTGCACCAAACAAAATTCCGTCTGTGGCCGGGAACTGATACCTTCCATTGTGAATCTCCCCAGGATTTCCACAGGACCTTTCTTGGGGTTGGGGGGGGGGGTCTGTTATTAGCTCATATCACAGTTATCAGTTACTGAATTACATGATCAGCAACATCCACATCGCCTTCAGCACTTCATTTTTAAATATTAGTAATAATAATAATTTACCAATTACTTTGAAACACACCTTTACATCCACTGATTTTAATCTTAGATTATGTGGTGTAGCCATGTCCCTGTGAATGAGATGTCACTGTACAAATATTACACAATTCACGTCTTCTGACCAATCGAATTTGAGTATCTGTATGCACTAAGGAATAAACAGTTGCACTCGTGCAAGCAATTAAAACGTCCGTTTCCGAATAATTTCCAAACTAAATTACTGATAAAAATCCAAACTATTTAAAAAAAATTAAAACAATGCAAATATTACAATAAATTGTTAACCAGCACTTTTTGAGATCTAAAAAAAATATTTAAAAAAATATACCTTTTAAAAAAAATAATTTTATTAGCAATATTAAAATATTTTTTTTTACAGATTTTCTTGTCTTCATCTTTAGTAAATATAAATTAAATATATTTTTAAAGTATTATTTACATTTATTTTCATTTGTAGACTTTACTCAAAAAACACTAGTGTTGGTGTTTTTTTTTTTTTAAGTTTAATATGACTGGGTTTTTTTCACCATCATGATAAGAACCGTGCAACGTTTCAGACTTACGATGTGAAAACGAATTAAAACAAATAAGAACTTAATCTAAAAGGTGTTTGTGGATAAATTACTTTTGCATTCAAGCTC
>JBCNYG010103441.1:0-13571 GCA_039654305.1 Porochilus rendahli | reverse complement strand
GTTTAGAGAGAGAGAGAGAGAGAGAGACAGAGAGAATATATAGCGTTGTAAAGACGCTCTGTGATATTGTCCATTGTTGTTTTAGAAATTGTTGTTATAGAAGGCTCTGTATAAATAAAATACATTTATTTTGTTTGTTTCTCAGGTTCTGTACAGGATCTGATTTATCTCATCTAAAACCATTTTAGACACAATCGCAGACATGTCTGAGTTTGCAAATTGGCATCACAATTCACCTATACCTGTTCTTTGGAACTGATGTGTACATCAACAATGTGAAATTGCTGTCTGTAAAGGATTGGTGCTTGGGAGGGGTAATTCCAAAGAAGGACTTGTTTGTTCAAACAGCAACTAAAAACATCTCATTCGGTTATTAAGATGATGTCATTCAGTGCTTTTACATAGTGGAGCATGCATGCATCAGAGGAAGGTAAGGAGTTTTTTTGTCAATATATGATCTCTTGAAATCCTTTTTTTTACACTGGAGTTATTATTAAGAGAGACTATTAAATATATGTATTTTAATAAGAGATAGATGTATGACACAAGTTTTGTGATTTAGTAATGAAAAAAATAAATGAATTATCTTTTAGCGTTTTACTCCATAGATTTTTCATATTAGAAAAATAAGTTTAAGAAAGTAAATACAAATAATGAGCATATTTTACTGTGCAACAAAGCATTTGCATGTTAATGTACAGAGATGGGACATAAGTAAATAGACACCCAAAATTTCAAACTGAATATTTACTGGTCGGAGAAGAGGCTTGCGTCTTGCTGCCCAGCCACCATAGCCTATTTGATTTAAATGGATTTGGATGACTTCTGCAATGTCTGCGGCCTTGGAACAGGGATTTTTCTCCGCTGCTCTCATTACAGAGCGAAGGCATCTTTCAAATGGTCCAGGTTAACCTGGTTGTGGATCTGTGGTGGTCTTTCCTTCACTGTTGAACTGCACAATCACTTGGTTTACTGTTGACAGAGGAATATTCAAATTGTCAGCTATTTGTCGCTGGCTGATGCCACCCTCTGACTGACCCACAATTCGACCTTGAGCTCCTAGAGTGTGAGGCAAGCTTTCATAACTTCAGCACAACTTTGTGCACCTTTATACAGCAGTTTATCTAGAGTTTATCAGATTTGTTATTAAATTGACTAATGACTACAGTTTTGAGGGTATCTATTTACTTATGTCCGGTCTCTGTACTGAAGTTGTGGTATGTTTATTTGTGAATGGTTTACTATTTACTTTTTACCTTATGTTGATTTCTGTAGTATTGCACATTACACTGTCAGGGTGAAAAGCAATATCACTTGTAATTTATCTGTTGAGGGTGTAGAGTGAGTGCTGCTGTTGTCACTCGGGAGCATGTGGGAATCGTCCATTGTTTATAGTTTATATTATTAAGAATAAAGTATAATGACCAGTGTTTATTTGATTTTAAAATGTACTCAATGATGATACGAATATTATAATGAAGCAATTTCTATGTATATATTTATACAAATTAGGTTTTATATTATGTTTTTTGAGTTATTTTGGATATCTGAATATGAGCCAGTTAAAAGAGTCAGTTATCAAAGACACATCATGTAATAAAACCTCCTTCCTAAATTAAAATAGTTAATACTTTAGCCTTGGCTACAACTCCTAAACAGAGAGCAATTTCACATTGTTGATGCACACACCACTTCCAATTCCTTTCTTCAATTGTTCATGAGTTTAACATTTTAATCAGATATTTTTGTAACATTTCAATCAGTTTTAAAAGTATATTATTGTAAATCAATATTCAAATAACAATGTAAAATTCCATTAAAATAATTACTTAAATGTCCTACACGTGCATGTGCAAATTGCAGAGACTTTGGGCAAAAGACAGGGTATGCTCTGAACAGGTTGGCAGTTTGTTGCTGAGTTAAGACACAGAGACAAACATTCACACTCACACTGGCTAATTTGTACCTTGGTGAGGTCATCACCCAATTGGGACTGCCTACTTACAAGAGCAGCCAATTGACCCAAAGTGCATGTCCCTATAGTGTGGGCTCTCCATTAAAAGTGCTCTCTCTCATTTTTTTCATTTCCTTATTTTTCCTCCTTCATTAATAAATTAAAAGTGATAAAAAAATTGTGAGGGGCTTTTGTAGGATGGCTCTTCAGTGGTGGTGAAATCTGGATCTGTGGTTGGAGCAGCTATAATTATGGGGAGGTGAGAGGATCTTCCTGGGAAGATTTATCTGATCTGAAGGGCAAGCACAGACAAAGTTTTAGTTCCCAGTGTTCACTAGTGCTCCATAGCATAATGAAGGACAGCCGCATTTAGCAGCTCCACCCCCACACTATGTGAGTAGCAACGCCCAGCCCTGGTGCTGAAGTGATGGACTTTTCTTATGCTTGGAAATAGTCTTTTTGTTTGCTACAGTTGTTACTCTGCCAGTTTACCCTGCTGTTTTAATTTAAACCAGGCTCTCCATAAGCACTTGATGAGATCGTCCGCTCATTGTGAGTAGCTGTCAAACTCCGAGACATCATTTAGACTGTAGAAGTTGTAAGAAGGTTTGACTGTTTCATCAGACTTTGGCATGATAACATTGGCATGGACCAGCTTGCTCAGTTGTATAAAAATGATAATTGCTCTGGAAAAGAACGTCTACCAAATGCTGTAAATGTAAATGTCAAAAGAAAACAATTGATTTCTGGAATATCCTGTATCTCAATCCAAAAACAGGACATTTTTGTGAGTGACTGGTGTTTTTTATTTCACCAGATCCGGTAAGCAAAATAAAAGTACTAACTCCTAGTTAGACCTCAAATGCAACCCAACTAAAGTGAAAACTTTATATACGGAGTAGAAATACAGACACTCGTTAAAATATGTGGTGTAAAAGTAAAAATTATCAGAAAACTACTTAACTTTTTACTGTGTGTGTGTGTGTGTGTGTTTTCAAATTATTCACTGTGACTCTGATCAGGTTAAAACAGTTAAACAGGTTAAGATCAGGTTAAAACAGTTGCTCAAATAAAATGAATAAATGTTTTGGTAATGAAAATGTGACGGTCGAGTGTAGGCTGATTACTTATAAACAGATTATTTTTCTTTATGATAAAGATATGACAATTATTGTGTGAAATGTTAATAATCTTTTTGTGTTTGTGTTTTAAGGAGTGTAAACTATTCTAGCTAAAGATATAATACTTTTCAAATTATGCACAAACTTGACAAATTTTCAAAAATGGAGATTCCTGATCTAGAAACAACGAATGTGTCTCCACACTCAAGCACCAGGTAACCTTCAATATCATTGTAGTTTAGTAATTAAATTTTCATATCTAAAATATTTAGTGACTACATATGAAATAAATAACTTAACCAGAGGCTTTACTATGAATGAAAAGCTCAGTTAGATAAAAAGTGTAAAGAGCGTATATAAATCACTAATAGCCTGTGTGTAATGTTGTGCAGTAAACTGCAGGAACTGAATGCAGAATCACCAGAACTCAGCTGTAACTCCACGAAGAGTGATCAGGCTATGGGTAATCCCCTGAAAGTTAAATATGGGGCTCTACCAAGGTAATGTCTCCTACATATAGCACTGTGAGCAGGCCACTGGGCATTTTATAAGACTTTATTTATAATATATGGTGATTACCAGGTGTTTTTATACCCTCAGCATCCATGAAAACTTAATACCTACAATACCAAATTTACGATTCTATTTTAACATTTTACAATACCAGTATTTATATTTAATACTCATACTTGAGTAGTAATGAGCAAAACAAGAGGAACCTTGGTGGTTGACTTACTGTCACACCTGACTGCCCTTGAATTGCAATTTGAGCAGTGTGTTGTACTCCTAATATTTGCCAACAATCCTGTGAGTTTTTGATCTCTACATGAAGCCAGGGCCAAAGAATGTTTTTTTCTCCTATCAGAGAAAGACTGACATCAAGCACTGTGTCTGTTGGTGGGTGGAATGTCACTTTGACAGGTGGCCCGTGGAATGGGTTGTTCTCCACCCACAATAATGAACTTAAGATGCCGGTTCAACAAAACCCAGACTAAGAGGGATAGAGCATGTCCAGGACGAAGAATGATGACTGAGGCTGAAGACCTTGCAGGACAGGTTCTGGCTGCCCAGTCAGCAGCAGAGACTCCAGGCAGGTGATGATCTTATGTCGGTGCCCTCATGCTGCCAACTTAGCAGCCAGAAGACTGAAAATTGGAGCTTTGTTGACTGATGATTGTCGCTGGACCACGTAGTATGGGCCCAGCGCCACCTGCCCTGGACTTAAGCATAATGGCATGCGGTCCACTTCTCTGACGGGTCCAGATTATGTCAGTACAGGAGCGCAGTGCTGAGTACGTCGCAATGTTTGATGTAGTATAGTAGGTGTAATGGTGTGAGCTGGTATCTCTGCCAACCATAAAACCCCACTGCCAGACGGTACATTGATGAGAAGTCATCCTGAGACCAGCGTTCTGCAGCATGATAAGGTCCACTCTCATGCTGCACATGTCACCACAGCGTACCTCAAGCAACAAAATATCGATGTGGTGGACTTGCTGCCATACTCGCCTGAAATCTCGCCCATTGAGCACCTCTCAGACTACCTGGGTTGATGTGCCTCTTGGCGTGTGCCTTCGCCCAGAAATTGCCAGGAACTGGTGGAGGTGTTGCACCAGGAATGGGATGTCTTATACTGTGAATGTGTAGACGTTGTGTGGCTTGTATTGGTGCTAATGTTTGTAACACAAAATATTGAAATTCCAGAAATTTGGGAATTGAATATGCCATTGTTAAATGTCAAAAAAAAGACATTTTGGAATTCTTGTTCAATTTTGTCAAATCTCATCACACAGAATTAATTACCATTGTTAAGTTTTCATTGAGGCTGTGCACAGCTATTTAGAACATGTGGGATTTTTTGATGTTCATTACTAAAAGAGAAGTCACAGCTTCCCAATTAGCATAATCAAATTATCCAGTGATTAATGTCATCTTTGTAGTGAAACAAACACATGATAATCTCAGTAACCATAAAACCAATAAACTCTTTGGCCTGGCGCAGTCCATTTCAAGTATTTTTCGAAAGCACTGAGAAATGTGTGAAATTGACAAGAAATAGATAAAAAATTTTGCTGTCCATCGACTGTCTGTTTACTCTATCTGACGTAACTTACGTACTTACAAGAATGTGTATATATGTGGGATAGTTCTTATCTTTTCTAATTCATTTATTCATTCATTTTCTGAACCGCTTAATCCAAATTAAGGTCATGGGGAGGCAGGCCTGGCGAGCTGTCCAGGGTGTACTCTGCCCTCGCCCAGACTCTACCCTGGACAGCTCGCCAGACCATCAGAGGGCATCTTATCCTTTCTTCCTTATCCGAAAACAACCTTCTCTAATTTCTCAATTCTAAAAAAAGTCTTAAATTACAGCACTTGGTCAGATATCCCTGACTTAGCCGTATGCACGTGGCCATGCCATGTCTGTGTCCTTGTATATTAGGCATTAATTGTTCATAACTAATGTATGATTTATGTCCAAAAATGTGTGGATACCTCACTCAGCACTCTTCTGGGAATGCTTTACACTACATTGAAAAAACATCACTGTTGGGATCTGTGACCATTCAGCCACAAGGGCATTAGCAACAAGATCAGGAACTGAGTTCAGTTCAGTGGGGTGCCATTTATGTTTAGTGGGGTATGGTGTGCAGGGCTTCCACAATATCTTTAACACGCCATGGACCTCTCTTTGTATACAGGAGCATTATCAAGCGACCACCCATATAATAACCATCAATTCTGCCTACATGGGGACATAACTCAGTTATGTATATTTGAGTAGTATGCTATTCACTGCCCTTTTTGTTTAATTATAAGGGTGGACACAATGTTATGTTTTTGTATTTTTCTCACCTCAACTGATGGTTGGAATGAAGGAATGTGCTGTATCGTGTGGCAAAAGACTAGTGGGTCATGGATTGTGTGACTACACATTGACAAGACTAAATTGATTATAAATTATAAATTAAATTCCTCTCAGCTGAGATGGTCAGTAGAGGGTTTAATGAAAAAATGAAATGAAATCAAATGAAAGAGTATGGATATAGGTACAAAGGGAGAATGGAAGAGACTTTTCCTATAAGTACTGTTCTTTGTGCTGCTGCTGAAATTCTGATATCACTACCGAAACTTTCATAAAACTCATCCGCTGGAGCCCCAACCAATTGTGAGGTGGAGTTTTAATAGTATAGGAGTTAGTCAGAATTATACAGCAGCTAGAGAGGAAAAATTGAGGCAAATGCAGTATGACCTGCAGAAACACAAACAAGCTTCTCTCAAGGTTTACTCGCCACCTTTTGCAGTCCACCACCAAAACAACTAAAAATGCCACTTAAAGTGAAGATTAGACCCAAACATCAATTGTTTGCATGCATAGTTTATTTCCAATCTTATCGAAAATATTTATTAGTGCTTCATTGATGCTTTAGAAAACAGATGCTTGTATCTGTGACCTTTTGGTTACTACCCAAATCTTATGACTATAGGTGTGATTTGGAATATAGATGGACTTGTAAATCAGAAGGTTTGCCTTTCAGCTCAGCTCCCTCTTTACTGTAAAAGACCGGTGCTGCATCCTCATTATTGCTGACAGCATCAATTCGTATGTCACCATAACTCATGACCAGGATCCCAAGATAATTGGTCTGTTTCACTTGAGGCAAAGTGGGCCGGTGGCATAGTGGTTAGGGTGCTGGGCTTATATTCAGAAGGTCATGGTTTCTAATCTCCATTAGACCCCCACCGTGCTAAGACCCCTGAGCAAGGTCTTAATCACAAGTGTGCATCTGTCAACCCAGTAGTATAAATGGGTACCAGTAAAAATACTGGGAATGTGGCCTGCGATGGATTAGTGTCCCATCCAGGAGGAATTTAACTCCTAGTCACTTCACGCTACAGGCCTAAAAGCCCAATAGACTTATCTTACTTGAGGTAAAGACTCATTCCTAACTCTGAACAAGCAGTCCACCTTTTTCCAGTTCAGAATCATGACATAATATTTGAAACAGCTGACTCTCATCCCTGCTGCTTCACACAAAGCTGTAAGCTGATTCAGTGCTCCAGGTCATGTTCTGAAGAACCCAACCACCACATGGGCCCACCACCTGTGATGATGAAGACTGAGTTTGTTTGCAGTGTGAGTCATTCTGCATGTGAGGGCAGGGGTCTAGGAGTGCCAATGCCTGGTGTCACAAACTGGTTTCTCTTACCAGTTTCTGAAAAGGAACTGCCACTGTTTACACAGGTTCATTAAATACATTGTTATACCATTGATTGTTGGAGCATCAAACCATTCAAATCAACACTTAACCCTTGGAAACATATCCCCTTTATCCAACAAATGGAAAGTGGGAGCATCTAGGGTGTGGAGATATGCCTGCCTAAAAAAGGTGTGGTTTTGTTGTACCCTATAGTACTGGCATTTTCAGCGGTACTTAGACAGGATTTTGTGTTCTTTAGTGTAATATTAATAGACATAACAGGTGGCTATTGCTTGTTCCGAGGAGAGACACTTTTTCCAAATCTCTTTTGCCAACTCACTGGAGGGGGGCTCTGACAACCAAGTTGTCCCCTTTCTTGTTAATGCACCTGAGGTCATCTAAACTTCCTTCCCAGGACCTTGAAGGAGTAATTCATGATCATCATCATCTGGTAGGTGAAATGAGTTGGTAGCATGTTGGTGGTACGTGCAGACCTAGCAGTTCAGTTCTCTTCACTTGTTTTTTTTTTTAAGTATTTGTTAGTGTTAAACTCCCTGTTATGTCCAAGGAAACGTGGACAGCGACTGTGTTGGCTTTACTTTATTTTTTCATTCATTCATACACACAGCAACCTGGCTTCCAGCGCACGTGTCATGACCCCTAGATCAACCCCCATACAGCCATACACCACATTTACTACCCGTTTTTAATGAATGTAAACAAATGTGACCGAAACATTATTCAGGCCCGAACACAGCCAACCTAACTGGATGACCCAGGTGGACTACCAGATCACCCGCATGGCCTTGTGGATTATTCTGCCACATAACAGACCATGCCCTTACTAACAGTTAGTCATTTACATAGTCCTTAAGGTAAAGCTTTCTCTGATGGGCCTGAGCAGGGCGGAGCCTAGGCTCTGACTGTGACTGGCGCCGATCAGTCACAGCTGCCTTATCAGGAGTGGCCGGCGGCGTCACCCGTCTAAGAGGGTTGACATGCCAATGCAAACCATCGGCCAGGCGGAAGGTTGCCTTGCCCAGCTGCGCAGTGATCTGCTGTGGGCCGGACCAGAAAGAGAGCAGCTTGTGGGACCGGGTGGGTTGGCAGACCTGGACCCAGTCTGTTACTGTCAGTGCGGTGCTTTTCGTCTTTCGTTTTTTGTCTCCTGTGTGCGCGCATAGGTGATCTAGTGGGAGTTGCAGCTCACATCCTAGCATCAGCAGGGCTGGGGAGCTGCCTGTTGTGGTGTGTGGCGTCACCCTGTAGTGAAGCAGGCTGCTCTGTAGTGCTAATGGGAATGGGAAACCATCTGCGAGGTGCACTCTGAGCCCATTTTTGAGGCTCTGGTTTAACCTTTCCACCCCACCGTTGGCCTAAGGGTGGTACAAGGCGGTTTTGATGTGTTTGATCCCCTCTCCTACACGAAGGTGGTGAAGTCGGCCAAGATGAACTGGGGCCCATTATCAGTGGTGATGGTATCAGGCACACACCAGGTTTGACCTTGACGACGCCCAGGTGACCTTCGTGCACCATGGTCAGGACGCGCGCCTTTAGGACGCTGGGGATCACTATGCACAGCCCCCTCACCACACAAATGTCGGTCCAGCAAGAGAACTCGTCCTTAACATGATGGAAAGGCTGCAGCTCCTCCGGACTTGTTGTGGGCCAGCCCCCACGAACGAAAGTGCAGAGCTGGGTAAGAATGGGGTCCTGTGAAGATGCTGCTTCAAGCTCATGTAGGGACACGGCTCCTTGGAGAGGTGTGTGCAGCATGAGAATGAGCTCCAGCTCATGAGGGTCTTGAACAGTGTCTGGTGTGGGGCACGGCGTAGCTCTAGAGAGCAGGTCTACCACAACATTTTCCCAGCCAGGCGTGAACCGGTGGGGAAGTGAGCTGGGCTTTAAGTCTGTGGACTGCGGCAGAGCAGGCGGGGGTCCACAACCAGGGAGTGTCCTGCTTAAGGAGGGCACACAGTGGTGCAGTGGTTTCTGAGTAGTGGGGAAGGAAGCATAGATAAAATGTGGTCATCCCCAGGAATAATGAGGTGTGAGGTGCATGTGGGATCAGGCAGGCGCAGGATGGCTTTGACATTAAAGTGAAGTGGGCTGAAGCCAGAGGCAGACAAGCGGAAACCCACAAATTTGATGGTGGGCACTGCGAACACACACTTCTCTCCATTCAATGTGAGGTTGTGGCAGGCGAGCACGTCAAGTGCTCTTGAAAGGTGCTGGTCGTGTATTGCAGCTGTCTCCCCGTGCACCACTATATCGTCCAGGTACGCAACCACACCTGGATACCAGCGAAGTTTGTGGCCATGATCTTCTGGAAGCAACTGGGGGTCGAACTGAGTCCAAAGGGCATGCAGGTGTATCTGAACACCCCCATATGGGACACGAAGGCAGTGATGTTGCAGCTGTCTGGGTACAGGGAAACCTGTAGGTAGCCTTGGCGAAGGTCGATTTTAGAGAATTTTCGCACCATGGAATTTAGCGGACAGCTCCTCCATTGTGGGCAGTGGGTATTTGTCAGGAATTACAGCTTTGTTTGCCTGTCTGAGGTCGACACCGGGACGCAGGCCACCCGACTTCTTCTTCGCCACCACCAGATTAGAAATCCAGGGTGAAGCATCAACTCGCTCGATGATGCCAACATCCACCAACTTTTACAGCTCATCACGTAGAGACAGGGGAAGGCGGCGCAGTGGTTGGATGACAGGGGACATGGTGGAGTCTATAAGTGGCTGGTGGTTGAAGGTGGAGAGACAGCCCAAGCCGGAGAAGAGGGATGGCCAGCGTTGCTGCCAGGATGTAGTCACCGTGAGGATGGTAGCACCAGTATTATCCGTGATGGAGAAGCCCAACACACAGAATGGATCAAACCCCAGGATGTTGGTGCCATGGAGAGACACCTGAAAGGTGAATGCGGGCAGAGATCAGGAGCCATAGGTACAGGGAAGGTGCAGGTGCCCACCATGCCAATCTTGGTGTGTCTGTAGCCGTACAACTACTCAGCACCTGTCTTGATCAACTGTCGGGGAAAGAGCTGTTAGACTGTGTACTTGCTAAGCAGGGAAATAGAGGCTGCAGTGTCCAACAGCAATGGCAAGCACACACCATCCACCTCCACCATGCACCACTTAAACGGCTTGGTGTAGGAGTCCACAGAGTGGATGGTGGTCGGGCTGGATGAGTGGAATGAGCTGGACTGGTGCTGTCGGGGGCCTGCGAAGCTGGGTGCTGAGCGGCACACTCTGGTGAAGTGGTTGAGTTTACTGCAGCGTTGACATCTCTGTCCCGTGGCTGGGCAGGTTGGCGCGCGTGTTGGGTGAGAGGAAGAGCCACAATTACTGCAAGGCCGGCATGCAGAGGCGCCCTGTCACCCTGCAACATTCACCTCGAGCTCGCCGTGGGTGGGGGCGGGGCTGGGGGGCACAGCGTCGGGGGCTGCTAGTCGTGACAACAGCAGAGCACCGAACTCAAGCTGCAAGGCAAACTGCACTGCCTTAGCCAGTGACAGATCGTCAGGTGACATAAACAGTTTCTCCCTCAGTTTGGGATCGGTTGTGTGCTCCGCCAGCTGGTCCGGAATCATCTCCTCTTCTAAGTGGTCAAATTTACAGAGACTGGCCAAGCACCGGAGGTCAGTGGCGTAATGGTGGACTGACTCACCCGGCTGTTGGTGGCGCTGACGGAAGATGATGCGCCGGACAGTAACACTCTGTGGAGCTTTGAAATGTCCAGCCAGTAAGGCAACACAGTCTGTATAAGATGTCGCGGGTCAGAGAGTGTGGAAGATCCGCTGGCCTTCGCTCCCCAGGCTGTGGATCAGCATAGCTCGGAGCCTGGCATCGTTAGCATCAGACAGTCCAACAGCTGCAATGTACATCTCAAACGACTCGTGCCAACCAGCCCACGGGATCGGTGGTTCCCCAGGCAGGGCGAGAAACGAAGGCAGTAAAAAAAAGAGCTCCATCCTCATCACCCATGTTATGTCCAAGGAAACGCGGACAGCAACTGTGTTGGCTTCACTTTATTTTTTCATTCATTCATAAACACAACCATGGGCTTCCGGCAGACACTCATTACTTCTGTGTCGTGACCCCTAGATCAACCCCCGTACAGCCATACACCACACTCCCTATCCTGTATTCTCACAGCTGTACAATTACTTATTTTTGGAGAGAACTACACAGCTGTGGACTTTGACGCAAGGTAAGCAAGGCAGCGTGCATGTAAGACTGAATGTGGACCTTTTCAAATGAGCACTTCTGATCCTGGTTTTATCCTGGTTTTATGTCACATCGATCACAGACAGGATGGATGAGCTCAGATCAAGGTCTACATATTACTGCACTACCATAATAACACAGACCTGGCTGAACAATATCCCCAATGCTGCCTGGCTACTCCGTTCACTGAATGGACTGGACGGAGGAATCCGGGAAGAGCAGATGAGTAAACAGATGGTGCACAGTCGTAGAGACAATAAACAAAGTTTGGGGGCAGCCGTAGCCTAATGGTAAGAAACGGCTGTATAAATATCTTCTATCAGGGAGGGAATAATGTACAGATCGGGAAGCCAACCCTTTGGGTAGGAAGCATCAGGCTGAGCTTGATGCAACTGATATAACTCCTTGACATGCCCGCAGCCTCCTTTGCTGCTGAAAGCATTGGTTCCACTTTCCTGTAGTCCATTAGTCCCAGAACTGCTGGCCTGAGAAAAGAAACATGGAGAAGAGGTTGAGCATGCATGTTTGGGTAAGTTCATCTAGATGATATTTTGCTTTTTTCTCACCTTGCCTGCCACCCAGCTATAAATTGAACCCTGTTCCTAGTAAAAAAAATATTTCTGGTGTTCTTCCCTAGACACAGACCCAGACTTTTGTCTCTGCTTGCTTGGTAGTGGCCAAGTTGGTAAAGTCCTCACACCAACTGCCTGCAGGTTTGCTTACTTCTCATCCCATGCCAAGCTGGTCCCACACCTCCTTGGACTTTGTCATTGGTCTCACAGTCTCCCTAGGAAACGGGTTATTTCAACAATGGTTGATACATTTTCCAAATCTGCCAATTTTATAGCCCTTCCCAAGATTCTATTGGCCCAGGAGATAACCAACCTGCTTGTGGATATTGTTTTCCACCTGCATATCATACATTTAGACATTGTTTTATAGTGGGCTCCTCAGTTTTTGTCAAAGATATGGAAGTTGTTCTGTCAAGTAAAAGGTACAACTGTTAGTCTCACATCTGGCTTTCATACACAGATCAATATTCAAGCTGAACATGCCAATCATGAGCTGGAAGTAGCCTTGTGTTGTGTGGCTGTCTCTAATACTGCTACTTGGAGTGCATATCTTTCCTGGATTAAGTATGCTTCACACCAGGTCTATCACTGGGTTGTCTGCTTTTGAACCTCCCTTGGCTACCAGCCTCCTCTGTTCCCATCTCAGGAAAATGAATAATCAGATTGTTCTGTCCAGGCCCACCTATGCCCTAACCTCCTCACTGATCTCTCTCCCTGCCCCGACACGCTCTGCTCTGCTCCCTATCGCAGATTCCGATTCATACTCAGATGAACTTGGTGTGCGTGAATGAGGAGAATTCTTCTGTTGCTTTTCTTCTTTTTGTCTCATTTTCTGCTTTTTCCCAGTATAAAGTTTAGTCCTTCTGGCCTTGAAATCCTCATCATGTGGTTTGCAACCAAACGTCTTGCTATTTGTTTATCTTCATCATGATTGCCTGACTCGAAGTTGGACGGGTCTTCTTCATCCATACTTGACTTGGTCTGTGATTCCTGATCTGATTCCACAATAGATTCAGAGCTGCTATCCTTTCCCTCCCTTTTCTTCTTGTGTCTCTTCTTGATCACTTATACAGCCTGCCCTCCTTTAATGCTACCCCCTCATAATTGGAAGAAGAGCTCTGTAAAGAAGAGCTCTGTAAAGAAGAGCACTGTAAAGAAGAGCACTGTATCGGCAGGACAGGGTGTCGGGCTTGGCATTTAGAGAGCCTGATTTCGATTCCAGGCTTGCCTTACCCTCCAGGGATCCATGAACAGAAGGGGATGAGGCAAGACAACATGATACGGCGTGGTGATGTAGCTTACAGCAGGCTATGGTATAGTGGTGTTCCGAAAACGAAGTGGGCTTTATAGATAATTGGAGTACTTTTGAGGGTAAACCTGGCCTGATAGGGTGGGACGGTATCCACCCCACTTGGGAAGGTGCCGCTCTCATTTCTTGTAGCATAGCACATAGTCTTAGAACAGGACTAGTCAGTCAGTGACTATCCAGA
>JBCNYG010103439.1:0-13571 GCA_039654305.1 Porochilus rendahli | reverse complement strand
GTTGATTTTCCGTAAGACAGTGCTCGATACAGTAAAGTAGAGATAAATATGTGGTATAAGGAAAAGAATGACTACAGTTTGCTCCCTACAGACCTGTTTCATGGTTGACCACTTATCAGGGGATTTAACTGTCGGGATGAAAATGTAGTCTTTTTTTTATTTTTCTTACATAACATATATACAAACATTTGTATAACAAATTTTGAAGATAGATAATTGCTATATACACCCCAGCGATTGAGTTTGGTACTGTATACTAGATGGTCGTACTGTTTATCTTTCCTACGCGGATCCTATTTCAATGTGTACACTACGTAGTGCACTTGTGTGTGCTCGCGCGTTACGTCACTGGCTCTGTGAGGGTCTCGCGCTCACTGGGAGCTGAAGCGCACGTTTAGTATATTTTCTTTCATCTCTACAGCGTTTAAAGCGTGTAACTTTTTCTTTTAAATGAACGCTTTATTTTATTAAATACGCCACCGCGGAAAGTATTATGAACTATGAATAGTTGATTAAATCTCACAGGAAACCAGGTGTTTAAAGGGTTAAACTGGTTTTCCTGTGGAACAGTTAGCTAATTTTATGAAGGCACACTGAGGTGTTTATTCTCTCATTACTTACCCCGAATTTATTTCTAGTGTATCGGTTATAACTGAAGTTTTCATAATTAAGTGTTTGTTTAACTTTTAAAACCCACGACTTAACTCGCTAGCCGCTAACAGATTGTAGCATTAGCATTGTTGTTCTCAGGAAGAGTTCAGCTCTCAGGTAATTAATTTAATTCCTCATTAACCTTTTTATCTTCATCATCTCTAATATTAAACACTGTTTGTACACCATACTGCAGTACATAACCCATCAAATATCAAGCAGTAAGCTTTTATACTGGAATCATGGAGTGAAGTCGAATAAAATAGGTATAAAATAGTATTCTCTTTAATCATTTCGTTCTTCTTAAATGAAAGGATATATTGCAAAATCACATTGAAAAGAAACTAAAGACGAAAATGTGTTTTATAAAATAATAAAAGCACGTAGACATTTAGAGAAAGTACTCTAATAATAAAATGTATATGTACTGTTTAAACCCACTCCTATATAAAAACTGTATTTTTAAAATTCAATTTAAAAAGATGTTCAAATGCAATATGTTGTGGTTCACTGTGTAAAAAAAATCACTGTGATGAATTTTTTTCTCACTTTTTAAAATCTGAAATCATAACTTATATTTTAAATGAAATGTCTGAACATTCAAGTTTTTGTACCTGTATGTCTAGGAATATTACAATCCATGCTTTTTCACAGCACAGTGATGTAGTGGTTAGCATGCCACCCTCAGTAAAAAGGTCCTGGGTTTGAGTTCTGTGCTCTGTGAGGGGGTTTTCTGTGTGGAGGTTGCATGTTATTTTTGGGCTTGGGTGGGTTTCCTCCATGTACTCCTGTTTCCTTCCACAGTCCAAAGGAACAATAGGCCAATTGGCTGTTCCAAATTGCGTGCGTGTGTGCGATTGTCTGGTTAGCTGTTCAGAGTGTACCCTGCCTTTGCCTAGCGTTGGCTGAGATAGCCTTCCCACAACCCTAATACGATTAAAGAAAATGTAGAATAAAAATGTAGAATAAAAAAATATATTCACATCTGAATCGTCATTCTTATTTATTAGGATTCTGAATTGATTAAAATAACATGAGCACTTCCAACCTTACTCACATCACATATCGTTTGTTGGGGGCGCACGCGAAACCGAAACAAATCTTTTTTTTTTCCATGTCCCTTTAGGGGCTTGGTAAGCTTGACATGACATGCGGTGCGCAAAATAATAATAAAAAAAAATCAAGTATTTCAGGAACACTTTAAATCCCTGACCAGCTTCATTAACGGAGCAGCAACTTTACTAAACTCCCAACCAACTTTGAACGAGCAAAGTGGATCTGTACATCTACAAAACCAGTTGTCTAGTAATATAATTTCTATGTTTCTTATAGAAGAGTTGTTCCTATCATATAGAAGAATGTAGTTACTCATGAAATTGTCTCCCTTTGTTTATAATGGTTATGAATCACACATTGATTTGAATCGATTTGTCACCCTAAAAATTGGAAGCGAATTGAATCGTAAGTTGTTGTTCGATTTGCATCCCTAATGTTTTTGTTTCTAATAGTTCATGGTGACTTAAAGGCTTCAGAGTCGATTCCACCACGTTTGAGGAATCGAGTCACATGTTCCAGAAGCGTCATTTACATTAATCTTAAGAAATCTTAAGGCTAGTTAATATTTCATAGATGATCAAATTACTTTAACAGTTTGTAATGAGCTGCACCAAGCATTTAGCATCTAAAATAACAATACTAGTAAAAAGTTTATCTATCATATATATGTTGTACTGCACCTTTTATGTAGATACTAATGTTTATAGATGCTTGAGTAGATTTAAACACGATATATATTTGTACACAGTATAGCTACATGATATATTTACATGTTGGTTTTTGTGTATAATTAAGTTACACAATATGGGGTTGAAATCTGATCACAGACATTGCTCACCATGCAGTGTTTCCGAGATGCTCTTCCCTGTCATCTTAATCCTCTTCACTGAAACATGACCCCCAAACCTTCCCTCATGGGTTTATATGCGAATAAAACATTCCCTAAATCATGGTTCAATGGCATTGCTCCAATGGTCGTTAAATTGATGTCCTTTGCACCTAATTTGCTGTTTTGTGATTGCATTTCTCCATGAAGGCATATGCATGATGTAATTGGGTTGTTTTATTTTAATCAATATAAAATAATAACTGCTGCACATTACTTCTTAAACAATTCTAATATTTGTGTAATTTCAATGCTTTTCAAATTACCAGAGTTTTAAAACAGAATAAAAGGAATTTTTATAGAATGTTTATTATTTCATTGTCTGGCTTCTGAAGTGAAAGTGGTAAATAAATCCCATTGTCTGGTTAAATAGGAATTAATTAATTAAATTCATTATGATTAATTGGTCTTAAACAAAAAACTTTCATTCTTAAAACAATTGTTTTGAATGAAGTAATTGCAACTAGTCAGGTCACGCCAATGCCTTATCTTTTGTACAATGTTCTAATCTCTCATAACTGAACATTTTGTGTATGTGAAATAAAAGATTATTAATGTCTATAATTTTGTTATTGCTGGGGTTTTGGGGTGAATAAAGGAGCAAATAAAAATGTATTTCATGCTCTATTTCAAAAGATCAATAAAGGGTTGGAAATGTAATGTTTTAAAAGTTCAAATTAACCCACCGATGCTCCTGGAGTGTTAGGCATGCTTGCAGCACAGGTTTGTGAACTTTTATACAGCAGCATTAAAGATTGAATTGTGGGTCAGTCAGAGGGTGGTATCAGCCAGTGACAAGTAGCCGATAATTTTAATATTCCTCTGTCAATGGTAAAAGTTCAGTGAGGGTAAGACCACCAGGGATCCATGACCAAATCAACCTGGACTATCAGAAAGATGATAGTTTGCTCCGTGAAGAGAGTGGAGAAAAATCCAAGACTGCAGACATTGCAGACGACATTCAAACCAGCTCAAAAACTCTTACACGCTATATTTATCAAATAGGCAATTATTGGCGAGCAGCAAGTTTCAAGTTTCAAGTTTATTTGTCATATACAGGTAACAATGAAACATCACTACCGGCAATGAAATTCTTGGACTCAGAGCCCCCTCACATTGCACTTAAGAACAGAAAAAATATTGCACAAAAATTTGTACTGAGAAATGAAATACAAAGCAAGAACAAATACTGCACATAATGTAGTATTACGCTAGAAATACAAGAATAAAACTATATAAGTGAGATGAGACAATATATACTATATATTACGTATAAAGTAAAGTCATGTGTGAGTTGTGTGTGACATTATGTATGTCAAGACGCAAACCACATCTTTGACCAGTAAATATTCATTCTGAAAGTTTGAGTGTCAATTTATTTATATTTGGCCTCTGTGTACATCTCTGTATACATCGCAGTCATCACTCTTTGTAGTTTTCTGTATACGTCTCTATGTACATCTCTATACATTGCTGTGTCGTCTCTCTTCGTAGTTTTCTGTATAGGTCTCTGTTTACATCTCTGTGTATACATTGTGTCATCTGTCTTTGTAGTTCTCTCTATACATTTCTGAATACGTCTGTAAAGCAATGGTGTATACAGAGAACTGCAAGGTATCTCTTTGTACTTCTCTGTGTACATTTCTGTGTACATCACTGTGTAGTCTCTCTTTGTACTTTGTGTACATTTCTGAATACGTCCGTGTATACATAACTGTCGTCTCTTTCAGTACTTATGTGTATACATTTCTGTATACGTCTCTATACATCTCTGTATTCATCACTGTCGTCTCTCTTCGTACTTCTCTGTATACATTTCTGTGTACATCGCTGTGTCGTCTCTCTTTGTACTTTGTTTATGTCTTTGTGTACATCACTGTGTTTCTCTTTGTACTTCTCTGTTAGCATTTCTGTGTACGTCTCTGGGGTGGTGGGCTGTCAGGGCAAGCAAAGCCTTTTCTGCTGGCACAAACACTGAATGTAGTATTTGCTCCATGAAATTGTATGAATTTATTCCCAACAGCCTGTTTTCCTCATTTCGTAGCGTGTCTCTTCCAGTACTAGTATGTCTATGTTAGATTATTTGTCCAGTCAGATTTCAGCCTCTATGTGCCACAGTGGGCGGCACAGTGGCGTAGTGGTTAGCACATCTGCCTCACAGCCCTCGCCCAGAGTCGGCTGAGATGGGCGCCAGCCTCCCCGCGACCCCAATTAGGAATAAGCAGTTTAAATAAGAAAGTGAATGAATGAATGAATGTGCCACAGTGTCAATCTAATCTGTCCAGGACATTCCAAATCAGTAGTGCTGGCCGATGTCACTCAAACTATACTAGCAATGGGGCTGTTTCTTTAACCAATCAGATTTCTATTTCACCTCCCAGGGTCAGCCAGCTGGCCAGCAATAACATCGGCATTTTTCTGTCCTCTGATTGGCTCCACATAGCCCTCTCACGCTTGGACAGCAGTAACTCCTGTTTCCAGCTCCACTTTCAATATAGTTCTACCTCATAAATTGGTTCAGAAGTTAGGCAACTTGGGCCTGGGGAGATCACTGTGTACCTGGATACTGGACTTTCTTAGTAATAGACCTCAGGACATCAGAATAGGATATCACATCTCCTACACTCTTATCCTGAACACCGGAACACTACCGGTGTGTGTTCTCCCTCTGCTTTTCTCCTTTTTTGGTTCCCCCATTTACACCAGCAACACCATCATCAAATGAGATGACCAAGTGATCAGATATATTGTTATGATATAACACGTGTGCGAGATGGCTGGAGGCACTTTGAGTGTAGGAAATATGCAGATTTTTTTCTTTGATAACTAAAATGAAAGAACTCCCCACTGGCTTTGAAATCCTTGTATATATCAAATAAATAAATAAAATAATAGGGAAATGGGAAAGGGTGAGTATGTAAATCTAAAAAATAATAATATATCTTAGTACAACAAACAGTAAAAGGAAAGGGCAGGAAATCAGTAAACCCACTTCCTAATAATGACGATAATAATAATGCACCATAAATTATGCAGAATGGCAATCTATATCTAATCAAGCTTTTAGATCTTGGTAACTTCTAGTAATTAGTCTTAACTTGTTGAGTTGCTAGAATAACTCTAAGCATACAACACCACTTTACTTGACTATGCTGTGCAATACGATGAAATAGTTCTAACATGCATTCTCTGTCGAGCCGAAGAGAGGATTGCACAAATGTTAAGAAGATAATGGGACATGAAGGAAATTTTATCCTTTTAACTCCATCAGATCTATGTTAAAAGATACTCGCACATTTTATTTAACCTAAGCATCCACTTCTGAAATCAAAAAGCTAAACCGTCAACAGGCGTGATGGTGTGCATGTGTTGAAGAAATCTCTCCGACAGAACAGGAAGAGCTTGGGCTTTATTTATGGTTTAACAATAAGATTATTACTTTTTATCCACTCTTAGTCCATAAGTTACTTTAAAACATACAAATAGACTGTTGTTTAAGATTTACTTTAATGTTTTGATCAAAATTGTTCTGGAGTTTACACAAAAATAGGCTTTTGATGTTACATTGATCTTGCTACAAAAGAAATAAGCTTTTTTTTCATAAATTATTTGATTTAAGCTTATAAAAGTGGACAAAAAAATGTGCACAGAGAAGAATACAGAAAATTATTTCTGTCCTTTGGAGGTCCAGTAGTAAATCCAAATAAATGCTCCCTGTTGTGAATTCTGCGCCTACAACACCTCACAAACATAACATAAAATAACTAAAGCTTTCATATGAGGGGCTCCCATATGCTTCCATAAATGAAGGACGCAACGACAAAGGAAGGATGTGTGGCATGAAATAAGGAGAAAGGTGGGATGTCCAGAGGGAAAAGAGCAGCAGAGAAAAAAGGAGAAAAGCAGTTTGATGTCTGGTAGAAGCATTGATGTATGCCAAGGAGCCCAAATAAGGACCCTTTGTTGGTGATATTTGAATAATTCATCTCTGGGGAAAAGCGACCACGAACCACGCCAGTAACTGGTGGGAGTGTTCTTTTTTTTTTTTTTTTTTTACTATTTTTCCGTGTGTTTTTTGGAACGTTGCTGCTGGTTTCTGATTTATTTTGTTTTGGGGAGGAAAATGGGAAATGTTATTGAGGTGCCACAGACATATCCTTTTTTTTTTAAGGACTGGAATTGTTTGGCTGTTGTCGAGGGAACCTTTTGGTCTTTTGGATTAGTTTGTTTGGGGGTTTTGGTGAAAATATATTATTGATCTGTATAAAATGTGTGATGTCATTTTAGTTGGACTACTAAGAAATGCATATAGATTCTCTGAAATAACCCAGTATTTTATAATGTTCCTGAAGCACTGTATGTTTGTTATAGAGTGGTGGTCCGTATGGGGATTTAGAGAAACGGCATACTTTGTGTAGTATAAAAAATACAGTTACTGTGACGCAACGGCTGTTGCGTATAATCATACACAGAAGAATTGTGGGGGCTTTACGGGAGTATTTGTGTATGTGATTTGTACATTCTCTTTGTTAACTGAATTGTTCACTATTAGCTAACTGGTGTGATGTATAGGGATAATCTGCTGTTAATTGGATTTTTTTGGGTTTGTGTAATATTTGTGGCATTGAGGGATGTACCGGGCAACAGTCATGGTCGTCTGAAGATTCTAGTGTCTCTACAGTGTACATACATCCAATATGCCAACTAGTGCACGTCTTGATAAAACACTGAGGCTAGACACTAAAGAGTAGATGCTTTTAAAAAGGCGGCTGAAATGAGCTTCTTTTGCAGGGTGGTGGTATCTCCCTTAGAGATAGGGTGAGAAGCTCAACCATCCGAAAGGATCTCGGAGTAGAACCACTGCTCCACCGCGTTGAGAGGTGCCAGTTGAGGTGGCTCGAGCATCTGATTAGAATGCCTCATGAACGCCTCCCTGGTGTGGTGTTTCAGGCATGTCCAACCAGGAAGAGACCCTGGGACTAGAACATGCTGGAAGGACTATGTCTCACAGCTGGCCTGGGAATGCACCGGTGTCCCCCCGGAAGAGCTGCAGGAAGTGGCTGGGGAGAGGGACGTCTGGACCTCACTGCTTAGGCTGCTGCCCCCGCGACCTGACCCTGGATCATGGGGAAGATGATGAACTTCCACTATTCTCAATCTAAGCATGACATATGGAGTAAAAGGCTATACTTACTATTCTTTTCATACCAAAGTCCTGACCAACCTGGCCCAGAGAGTTGGAATGACCACCAGGCAATTATCTCAATCACATTAGTAACAACAGATAGATATAAGGGCGCTATGGAGGCATGACCTTCTGTATGCTCTGGGAAATTGGGGAAGACTGCTGTGGAAAAGTAGTCATCACCCCAATTGGTCTTTCCACTTCAAAGTCATGCTGTTTGGAGCAACGTTAGAGCGGGTTATGTTAACGGAACTTAAGGGGAAGATATGCTATGTGTACATAGATGACATAATTTTTTCACCCATGACAGAGCAACACATTCGGGATCTACACATGGAAATGAGTCGACTTCACCAGGCTAACCTTACTCTTAATCTCCCAAAGTTTTTTTTTTTTTTTTAAACGCAAATTAAAATTCTTGGGTCACATTGTGTCAGAGAGAGGGCTTCAGGTGGATCCAGATAAAACGGCAGCTGTCACCACATACCCAGTACCCAATAATGTAAAAACCTTAGACTGCTTTCTGGGCCTAGTGGGATGGTATTACAAGTTTATCAACCATTTTGTTGACTTAGCAGCAGTCCCGGAACCAACTGAGGAAAAAGGATATACAGTGGGACTGGACAGAAGAATGGCAGGGAGGTTATGAAAAAACAACAACTTTGGTGAATGCTCCAATCTTGTTGCATCCCATCCGTGCTTTTTCTTTCATATGCATTCAGAGGACTCTGAATGTCACTACTCCACCTCTGAAAATCAATGCCTTGCTGTCATCTGGGCTGTGGAAAAATGGAGGCATAATCTGATGGGAAGCACTTTGATGTATACAACAACCATGCAGTTCTGACATGGGCCTTCAACCAGCCTAAGACCTTCTCACGCCTTACTTGCAGGGTCCCGTTCAAAGTGCACTATTGAAAGGGTCTTCAGAACATTGTGCTAGATGCACTGTCCAGGTCAGTAATCCCAGAGGGCAGTTCTGCAGTCAAGTCTGGCAGACCTTCCCATCTCTCTGGAAGAAATGGTCAAAGAGTAAGTTGAGGATCCCGGGGTTAACACACTAATCAAACAGACTGAAACAACACCAAGCAGGCCTGATCCAATTGGGTATGTGATATTTCAAAGGATGCTGTATCGAAGAACCCCCATGCAAGGGGAAGGGGACAAGTGCTAGATGGTGGTACCACAAAACCTGGTAACAAAATTTCTTCAGTATTTCCCTGATCACCGAGTAAGTGTTTATATTGGCTTAGTTCAAAAGAATGTGTGGAAATATGTGCAGCTGTGCCTTACCTGTCGAAAGTATAAGCCAGACAATAAGAAACCTGCTGTCTTTCTCCAGTCCACTGAAGTAAAAGAAGCTGGGGATACCTTGGGCATGGATTTCATTAGCCCATTTTTCTGTGTACGTCTCTATGCATTTGTGTATGTCTACATACATATCTCTATATGTCTCTCTACATCTTTGTGACTTTGTGATCTCAGTGAGACTTCTGCACATATCAACAGGTATTTTGTCCAACTTCTCATGAGCACACTTCTCCAGTTGTCTCAGGTTTGAAGGGTGTCTTCTCAACACTGCATGTTTCAGCTCATTCTCCAGATGTTCAATAGGATTTGGATCAGGGCCCATAGAATGCGACTTCAGAAGAGGGGTTTTTAGCTTTTTTAAAAATTATTACTCTGTGAAATTATTAGATGTATAAAAACTTAAAACAGTGACCAAAGAATGTACATATATCATGTAGTTTAGTCTTATGAACCATACAAACCTGCAGGTAATGCATCGTGGTGATCTGGGATTGTGACTGCGGTGGTACTAGAAGTACTATCTTCTAAATGGACTCCAGATGAAGTGGGAAGATCTGACAAGTTTTCGATTTCATACCTCAAGCCAATGGAAATTTTCTTCTCATTTCAGCAGGTACTGGCATTTGCATTTGTTTGCATCATAGGTACCAGTATATGTCCCAGTATATGTCTCTATGTACATCTCTATATACATCTCTGTATACATCTCTGTCAATGTCTCCGTGTACGTCTATATATCTCATGTCTCTGTGTATGTCTCTGTATACATCTGTATATCTGTATGTACAGCTCTGTATATCTATATACATCTGTCAACGTCTCTGTGTACGTCTTTATATACATCCCTTTTTTTTGTCTCTATATACATCTGTCAATGTCTTTATACATCTCTATATAAATCTCTGTGTATGTCTCTATATACATATATATATGTCTATGTGCATACCTCTATATATATTTATGTGTATGTCTGTCTGTATATAAATCTCTGTGTATATCACTGTTTATGTCTCTATATACGTCTCTGAGCACAGACCTCACATTCTCTAAGTTCTTCATCTACCTGGGCCTAGATTCTAGGTTCTAGATTGACCAATCAAGTGTTCGAAGACGGATCAGTTGATTAAAATTAAATATTTTGGATGCCCTTTACACGTTTCTTGTATTAATACTGCCGATGCATATCCACCACATCAATTGGCTACATATAGGTGGAAAGGTTCACTGTAGTCAGGCGTAGCTAATGCTGGAGTGGTTTGTAGTTCATGTTTAATGGTTTCAAATGCTACTAGGGAATCTGAGGTCCACTGTAGGGGAGCTGAAAATGTTGTTGAGCCGGCAGTGGTTATTTAAGCTCTAAGTGGGGCCATATTTGTTGCATAATCCTCACCCAGTTTGAACTGAAGCAAAAAGGTCATCATTTCCCTAACAGTGGTTCTGTGCTAAGCCCTTCAAGCTGTGAGGGACCTATTGCCCTCGAACCATGTGCCCAAGATATTCTACTTGTGGTTGGCAGTACTGTAATTTGGTTAACGGCGCTTTGTGTCCTCCCTGCGCCAGGTGCTCAAAAACTGCTATTGAATCTCGATGACACTCCTCGACTGTGGGGAGCATACTAAAATATCGTCACAATACAAGATTACTTGACTGGTTGCATTGATCCCAGCTAAGTTGTTTTTGAGGACCTTGTTAATCAAGTGGGGAATGTTTAAAGCCTTGTGGCATTCGAGTGTATGTGTGTTGTTGGCTCTGAAATGTAAAAGCGAAGAGATATCGGGATTTGTCAGCCAAGGGAACACTGAAGAATGCGGAACACAAATCTATCACCGTAAAATACCATGCTTCTGCTGGTATATTTGATTGTAATGTGTGTGGATTCGAAACTTCTGCCAGGAAATCCTCTACTACCTCATTTACTGCCCTTCAGTCATGTACCAGCCTCCGCATCTTTTTATCGGCTTTCTGAACAGGGTAATTCTCTAATACCTCATTCACTGCCCTTAAGTCATGTACCAACCTCAACATCTTTTTATCAGTTTTCTGAACAGGGAAGATCGGTGTGTTACATGGGCTACTCGTAGTAATAAGCACTCCTGTTTCCACTAGTCCCTGAATTGTGCCAGCTATTCCATGTGTGGCTTTTCCTGTTAGGGGGTACTGCACCTTTCTAGGAAGATGAAAATTAGGTTTTAATGTAACCAGCTCGGGTGTAGCTGATTTTACCAGTCCCACATCAGTGTCATGTTGTGACATAATTCACTGGGTATCTCTTTTACCATTTCCTTTTTTAGTGCTTCCTCCCTTCCTGATGTTTGACTCATTTTCATTTCCGAGTTTCTATTTCCACATGTTGTGGGCTGCCTATGGCTGAATTGCCATACAAGATTTTAATCATTGACCCATTCTGGGAATACAATATCAACGGATTATCACTTGGCATCCATTCGATTTCCTCAACTCTCTGGACCATGGGTCCCAGTGTTTTAGGCTCATAACCTTGGCTATACACCTGAGCCATACCATTTTCTGACAAACTCCTTCTGGGCCTATTAGGGCATACTTTGTTACCAGCTGAACTTTCAAGTTTATAGTTTCCTGTTTCCACAAGTTTTCTATCCAAACATCCATGCCAGGTTGATACTTTATTGTGCACTGATAAGGAGGGCATGCCATTGGGGCTTTGGCATGAATAAAGGTCTCCCATTTTCCCATTAAGCTGTTGGGTAGCGAGTTGATTTGTACTATCCAGTATACACTGAGGGGTCCCCTCACAGGTTGCAATGTGGCCATTTGAGTTGCTACCCCTTTCTCCACTGTTCATCCAAAAACAGCCCATCCAGTGAACAGAGTATTTGGAGATTTATTTCACACGAGGCATCACGTCCCAGTTAATTTACTGGGGTATTTTCTGAATTCAAAAGAGGTAGTAAAGTATAGTATCGTATGCCCTTTGGCAGTGAAGTTTATTGGTGCTGTCATCAGAATTGGCTGTACTTGACTTGAGAATCCTATTGTTTTAGCAAATTTGCCTAACTTGGGGAGATGCGTGGCATACTTTGGATTTACACATGTGTAAGTTGTGCCAGTATCTATCATCATTGAGGTTGGTTTTCCATTTAATTGAACCTGCAGCATTGGTTTGTCACCGGCTTCTGAAGTTAACCAGTCTGCTAAACTGGCCTCATAGGGCAGTCTCTTATGATGTGTCCTTCCTGGTTACAATTCCAGCACCAATCTTCCCATTATTTCTGATTTGGTCTTTCACTTATATGTAGCTGTTGCCTTCCTCTTCAGTTTGGATTATATTGTCCTCTTCCCCTAGATCTCACAAAACCTGGTGGCGGGGGTGGCTATGGCTCATGTACATAGATGACTGTTGTTGGAGTTTGTGGCTGAGGGTGTACTACTGCAGTTGGGAAAGCAGTTGGGAAGCTCTTCTAGTTGAAGGTGTGCTACCTTGCTGAGAATATTTGTTTCCTGTTCTTTTATTTTTTTTCTCCATCCCTCTGTACTTTTTAAGAGCATGGGTCAGATGTTCACAGACTCTGTCATGTAATTCAGTCCCACAACATCTAATTATTTTGTTTTACTACCTCTGGAAGCCCCTCTTTCACTATTTTTCACAATATTGCTGTTTGAAGTAGATTATGCATTATAGGCAATGCATCTGTTTCCACTTTCTTTTAATTTTCTGGCAATATATCATAGGGTGCTCCCCTTCCAAGATTGATACTCCCTGCAGATTATTCAAATCTGTTCGAGATGGAAACTCCTCTCTGAGCTGTCTCCACACTGGATTTCTGTATGGGTAAAAGGTTGTTGCATTTATTGTTGTGGTCAGTATATTTCTTTGGTCAAACATATCTGCACTCAGCATTATTCTGCATGTGTCCGTTATGCCTGCTTTGATGTCTCCTAAAGTTAACATCTTCCCCTGCGTTTTATCCTCGAAGTCACAGATCCACATAGATGCTCCCGCCCTTTTACCAGTACTTGATGGGTAGATTTTTCCTGTACTCGGAATGTTTGGCCTGACCTTGTTAGACCTGGTACCAAGAACAGGTGGACCCAAATGCAGGACAGACACAACGGGATACGGTGAAAGTAATATTCCTTTATTAAGGTTCTCAGGGTAAACAAGGTGCATGAGGGTACTGTGCCTTTATCCAGGAGCAAAGGATGAGGAACAGGTGGGGATGATCAGGGCGGAGCCAGTAATTACCACCCGGGCCAGAGAGAATCAGGTGACCAGAACGGAGAAAGAGCCAGAACAAATCATGAGATAAACATGATTTACCACCCACCACCCCCCCTCGGATTCCTCTTGTAAAAATTGTCAATCAAACTCCGGTCCACGATGAAGCTTGCGGGTTTGCAGGAGAGCTCCTCAGGTCTATAACCCTACCAGTCCACCAAAAATTGCCTTTCCCAACCCCTCTTGCGTACCGCCAGGAGCCTCTTAACTGCATAGACTGGTGCACC
>JBCNYG010103387.1:0-13584 GCA_039654305.1 Porochilus rendahli | reverse complement strand
TATTATTATTATTAGTAGTAATATAATAATTATTTTAATTGTATATATTTATATATACATATGTTTGAATGCTTGTCTTGTTTTCTGTTCCTTGTAGTGACCAAACACACACTCATACCTATATATGAGAATTGACTTTGAAAATAAATGAGTGGCATGGAACGAAAGTGTATGATTTCTTGAATCATATACATTTTCTAACCGGACAACCTGTGGAGTTTGCAGTGACATTTCAATCAATAACTAAGGATTAAACAATCATCGTCACAGAGGTGATGTGTTGGTATTTAAAAATCCAACCACGAAGCTAACTCCCTACCGCAGGAATGTTGTGTTGCCATTAACATTAGGAGAAGCTGAATCAAGTCCCCTCAAAAAGTCCTGAAAGCATCATTACAGAGCCACCTGTCCATCCTCTTGGCAGAGAAGTATACCTGTATAAATGTGCTTCTAAAGAAGCCGCTCAAAAATGGACTTCCGATTTGATCAGTATCGATGGATTTCAAAAGGGTCAAACAATCACAATGACAGAAGGAAGACTAACATATTAAAAAGGTATTACTACATAAAGGACTCCAATGGGAAAAAGAAAGATTCACTCAAGGGTTTCAAACAGGACGTTTATTGTTTAAGAGACAAGGCAGATGTATTCTTGGTGCACTACATAGGTGATGAGACACTTGCTAAAGACGTGCCTCATGGAAACTCTAAATTATCAACTAGAGTATTTGTGCCCACCAAGAAGTATGTGTTTTCAGACATCAATGACAAGGCTATGCTTACAAAACCCCAACCCCTCTATAAACACTTACATGAGAGCAAAGAAGAGCATCCTGTCCATAGTGTTCCAGTTGCATGTCCAAGAAACTGCAAACAAGTAGAAAATACAATTTTCCGCTATCACGGTGTGGGCAAATTATGCAATGATGAGCTTGGTCTCCATACTGATATTGTTCAAAAAATGGTCATGTTACCTAACTTGGTCGTCCATGTTGGATCCCCAAGCTCTATCCTTCTGTCTAAACAACTTCTCAAAGAGAGCGCAAAAGACAACAGTCTGCCACAAGTCCTGTCATACGACACCACATTTAACCTCGGGGACCTTTATGTATCTCCCCTTGTCATGAGAAACACCCTTCTCGAAGGCGACCCAATATTTCGAATAATGTTTCTAGTACATGAAAGAAAATCTGTAAAGGACCATTGTGCCTTCTTAACGGAAACATTACAACAAATCCAGGGTGAGGGCGCCTTTCCCCAAATCCTGATCATGACAGATAGAGAAAAGGGCATAACAGGGTGTTTACAGGATCAATTTCCAGGTCTGAAGAACATTGTATGCAGGAACCACATATTGAAAGATGTTGAAGTATGGGTGAAAAATAGAGGGGGCAAAAAAGACGATATCAAAGTGCTGAAAGATGATGTGGAACACTTGCTGAATTCTGCTAAAATCACAGAATTTGACAAAAGGGATGAAAAGCTGCATGTTCGTTGCAGTAAGGCTTTCCTAAACTATATGGAAACTTACTTAAAGAACGAGATCAAACACCATGCCTGCAACTACGTCACATCACAATTTGCTGGTAATGTCACCCCTACAAACAACATCAGTGAGTCCTTTAACAAAATCCTTAAAGAACAGGCAAACTACACTGAATGGCTAGTCGACACCATGGTTTTAACACTGTACTATTTACAGAACTATTACCTGTATGAGTTTGCCAGAGGATACAAAGGCATGGGAAATTATTGCCGCAAGGAAACCCTGAAACACAGACATCTACATCTGGAATATACAGATTTGTGTCAATTCAAATCCATGGCAGACACCATTAAAACTATTAAAGAGGACCACACTGTACATAAAGGTGCGCACAACACAAAAGGCCATGGCATGTATTTTGGTCGAAAGGGGGCAAGCTTTAGTGCGCAGACATCATCTTTCACGACGATAAATGTGAATGGAAAAGGGCTAAGTGCCGTTAAACTTTTCCCCAAACCTGCAACTTGTACCTGTCCAAGCACGGGACTTTGCTATCATATTATAGCAGTACAAATGGCACTGGGTGTGGATGCTGTTCAGGGGAAATATTCTTACAGTTTATCCATCATGAGAAAAAATGCCCGTGGGAAGGAAAAGAAGTCTGGTCGTAAAAACCCAGACTACTTGACTACGAATATCTTGTAGAGCCGGCAAATGATTCTGTCTTAGCTGAATCAGGGGAAAGCCAACTAATTCTCGGGGATGTAAGTCTGCCAGTCAACGAAAGGCAAAGCTCACTGTCACTACATGACACGGCTCTGATGACATCTACACCTACAAAGTATCCTTCCACTGATACCCACCCGTGGGACAATGACCATACAGAATTGATTATGCAGCTAAAACAACAGATTCATACGATTCCAAAAGAAATTCAGGAGGCCCTCAAAACACTAGCTCCACGGCAATGGCTTTGTAGCCCTGCCATCGATGAAAGCATACAAGCTATTCTACAAACTTCCGAAAATGAAGCTTCTTGCTTACTTTGCCCCACTTATGTATATCAGTGTGTAGCCGTGGGAAGGTATGAAGTTCCAATGATCTTTATTGGTCAGAACAAAACCCTGAATAAAGACATCATCCTGGTTCCATTAAACTTAGACCCAGTAGGGCGTGGTTCGCACTGGTGTCTCAGAGTAGGCAACTTCTCACAACGAAAAGTAATGCTGTTTGTTTCAATGGTGAAAAGTATGCACGAAGAATGTGGTAATATTTTTGCCAACATTCTGTGGATTGTTTAGGCAGCTCACAAGATTGCTAAAGTTGCTTTCCACATGTCATCGTGGAAATGCTTTTTTAGAACAGATACTGTGCAACAACCAAACAGTTATGACTCCATGACAAAGTTACACCATTCTGAATGCTCACAGCATTATCACTGAACATGTTTACACGGATGTCAAAAGTGTACGTGTACGAGAATGGCTACAGGCAAAAACTCTAAGCCGTGTGAACAAAAATCCCTTCATTAACGGCACCAAATGCACAACAGATATATCAAATACACAGGTAGCTAAACGAGACCCCTCTAGCCTGACTATTGAAAGCCAGCAAGTAAACTGCCACTTGTCCTCTATGGTCAAGGAACTGGAACGAAGTAAAAACTGGTCTGGGTGTGCTGACGATAACTGCCCCAAAGATTTCTCATCATCTGACAAGCAAGTCATGTGCTGCAAGTGCAGAAACTGGTTCCACAAGAAATGTATTCTCCGAGAGGAATTTGATACATACTACTGTTGAAAGGCATGTTCTTCATAACAAAAGAAAGAAGAACTGATGAAACTGAATAGCAAGTTATTTATCAATAATGATATAACAATGATCACACGTATAACAATTCATCAGTGCTTTCCAGTCTAGGGTGGAAAAAAGAGGGAAAGCGGATTTCCTCTTCTCCTTGCAGCTGAGTTTTCTGATGCCTTTAAAATGACGTGTAAACTTCATGTAAGTTGTGCTTTTGTTACTGCAAAGTTGTGTCCCTGCCCCTGCACATATCATGGTGGAGAACGCAAATTGTTTTTTAAGACATCGCCAGTGCTCTTACTCTCTGAGGGACTTATTTTGTAACACGTGTGCAACGGCAACAACAAGGCGACGTCCTTTGTTTGAGTTTTGCCTAAGCATGTGGACTGAACCGGATGCGCTGCATTGAGACGAGAGAGACAAAGTCGAGGTGCACTAAAATGAGCGAGCTATTGCTTTTTATTTTGGGTTGTAATAGTCGGTTCGACAGAGTTACCCTCTATATCAGTACATGGTACTGAGTACACAGGGCCCAGGGCAGGTAGGGACCTTTAGAACCCAAAATACCTTATAACTTAAAAATGCATTTTAACATTTTTCGTACCATTTATGTTAGAATGAACCAGGGCCCGGTGCGGAAATTAACTGCTTGTTAAACATAGTTTTTCCTCTAAGAACATTTATTCATGCTACAACAGGGCCCTCCATATGATGGACATGGATCACATTTATTTTGGTAAGATCTGGCAAAAACCTCAAAACAAACCCACTCTGGTGTAACTAGTCTATTGCTAACTGAGGGAGTTTTTCCTTCCACTGTCGCTGCGGGCTTCTCATTAGGGATGTGTAGAGTGTTAGGGTTAGGGTTAGGGTTAGGGTTAGTGTTAATTGTTGTTAAAAAAAAAATTCTGTGTTTATACTGTTAAGGTCTGATGGTGTTCCAATGTGTTTTTTTCTCTTGCACTACTGGTGTTCCAATCATGTTTCAGTTTACAGTCAAATGTTTATTGATTTTTATGTTTTATTAATTCATTGTTATTGAGTGATTTTATATTTTTATTTAGAATAGGTTAATCAAGTTAAAATAAATGTAACTTGTATAATTGTATCACCCATGTTAATGCATTTTTATCTGGCCTGAAATGTTGACCAGTTTGATTAAGGTATACATTAGCCTAATATCTGGTGCCAGTGTTGAAACTGTTCTGGGCCAGCACAGGGTGACCAATGTGTCTGCAACTGGCTCTCTGGCTAACTAGATCTGGGCCACCAAAGGGCCGTCATTCTTTGCAGTACATGTACACGTTTCCAGTGTTCTACAGTTTCACATGTATTTTTCTATGATGCGTAAAATTGTGTGTTCTGTGAAGCCCCCCTTTGGAGCCTCGCTCAGGATTGATATATAACATGAGTCATTCTCTACATGTTTTGATCTATTTTGTAGTGATTAGCTATAGGCTACAGTTACATTTTCTTTGGAATGATGATGAACGCAGTTCTTGTGATCTCGGTTGATTTTCAAAATATTCTTAAAATCTCTTGCTGTGTGACTTTTCGGGATTAGCTTTTCTTTTTGTAACAATATTGTTGCTATTGAATGTGGCTACTGATAAGGCCCTAAGTATATTTTCCAGTTATTTTTTTCTGTAATCAAATCCAATACAATGAGTCTTTTTACAAGTACACAATACAAGGTATGAGCGATATTGCAGTTAAAAATGTGTACTATTCTATGTGTTAAGTCTGTCATTCGCTTTGTGGCATGGTCTAGGACACGGTAATATGAGCGGTATTACAGTTAAAAGTGTTGTTCAATGTGTTAAGTCTGTCATTCGATTTGTGGGTGGTGTAGGAGAAGGTGATATATGCGTTATTCTTGCCGTTGTCATTTGTCATTGGCTTTCCTTCGTCATTCGTTTTAGGGACTCCCGCCAAGCACGCCGGTTACACAAGCACATTCACTGCCCCTTACCTTGTTAAAACAAAATTATTTATTGTCAAACATTTGACACGTAATATTAGATTCCATTGTATCGTCATGTTGCATACCCATAATACACTAAACAAAACTATAACTTTTATGTATATTAATGAATACATGACAATACATGAAAGGCATTTATTAAAATTAATTGATTGATTTTACTTGGCAGTCAGTCCCATGGCTGCACTGTTGCAGGACAGTCTTGAGTTTATTACAGGTTGATAAAATTACCTATAATATATCTGGCTGTTAAACAGTCTTTGACCAGCAGGGGGGGGTTGTGTGCGCATGAATCCTCGAGAGCTGAACCTTTTTGTGAACCATTTGGCTGGAAGGCTTCAGGGCTTCAAGAAGCTTCATCATGCCATCACTACTGAAAAGTACCTTAAACACCGTGGCGGACAGAGAAGTAATTGCGCCTTCAACAAACCGAGAGAACGAGTCGAAGAATAGTTTTGTGCAAGTTGTATAAGCAATAATTTCGAGAGCGAGTGAACGCTGCATGCTTTTCAGTGTTCTGAATATAATCGCAATGGAACAAACTGTAGGAAGTTGTTAGTTCAAATGCCACATTTACATCAACAATACGAGTTACAATCTGCTGCTAGAATCAATTCTTTTTGTAACATGAAGATGAAAAGCCTTTTTCCGAAGTTTTGAAAGGAGCAAAGCTCCAGTGCTTACCCTGGAAGTGAGAGAATGTTACAGTGCACATGACAGCGTAGATATTATAATTAAAATGTTCTATCTATCAAATAAACACTATTTAATCTAACCAAACATTATCGAATGTAAAGTAGTCGCTGAATTTATCCCCTGAGACCCCGACAGATAATTAATATAATGTATGGATGATGTACAGCAAATATTTTTATTATAAGAGTTTTAGTAATTTTAGTAAATATTGTTCGGTTGTTTTAACTTCCCGTAACGTAGTGGGCTTGTCTTGGCGTGCTTCAACACTAGATGCGATAGACACGTTAAAGACGCCACAATGTTGGAGGGGTCAACTTTGTACTACAACTTTTGACCTGTGAGACCCTAACAGTGTTTACATTTTTACATTGAATGTATGTGGTAGTTGAGAAACCAGTTGGTTAAAGTTTATTAATGTTAATGTTTAGACTGGTGCATCAGCATATTTCTACAGCACAGAGCTTTACAGTTGACCACCATCATGAAATCTATAACTTGGTAAAATGTGATACTTGTTTTTTTTTACATCCTCACTGGAGACAACCATGAACTCACCGACTACAAATATGGCTGACATGGACTCCAGCTCCCAGTGCATCTCACGTGACCTCAGGGGTTCTGACTACCCCAGTTTCTGAAGTGCACACATTTATGTTTACTATTGAAGAGATATCACAGAGAGCTTGAAGGTGTTTATTGATCTGCATCCTAAATGAGATTACTGAAAGGTGAACACTTCCTGTGTTAATAATAACAAAACTAGAAAAATATGCCAACTATTGATTTAAACCACCCTGGCTCTGCAAGACACACTAACGTCAACTGGATGGGAGTAAAATAAGAATTTTAATGTCCTTAGAATTATTGTCTCTGTTGTACAGAGTATGAGTATGGTCAGTGTAACACAACATTACAAATACCTCACAGACAGTATTTGGGATTGTAGAAGTGCTGTAGCATTCAAACTGCTGTAATATTGTCATTATGATTTAAAAAAGTTATTTTCTGGGAATGTTTCAGTAAAATTGTATGGGCAGTAGCTGACCAGTAAAGAGTGGTCAGAAGTTACTGGTATTTGATGTGTATAATAAAGTGAAGCTCTTGACAAGTATCTGCATTACTTTATATATTGCACTTCTGGCTAATGATAGGATGAATGGTAGGTGCATGATAGGGACAAATGTACAGGTGTTCCTAATAGAGTGAATGGTGAGTGTATGTTAATACGCCTCTAGTGTATGTAAACTGTCTTGTTTGTTCAGTGCTCCACTTCGGTACATTTACAAAGTTGCTGATGTTGGTCCAAAATCTGTCCTGAAAGAACAATGCACCAAGTCCCAGATCTTGGTGAAATACCACCAATTTGAAGTATAGTGGCACAGAGGAGAGCACGGTTTGCAGGTCACAGTTTCAGGGCTAAAGAAGAGATCTCTTCTATTTCTCTCTTATATTCTCTTATGGAAATTGCTATACCCATACAGAGCGGATAGACGTCTTTTATTTCCAGATTCCCTGTTAAAATATATCAGCAGTGTATTTGCAGAACTTGTGTGAGTATTTTCAGAAAAGGCCCGCTGGCGGCGCATCATGCTGCTGAGCTGGACGGTAGTCAGTGATGATGCTGTGTCCTGAGGAGGTCCCGTAAGTCCCTGTTGATCCCAAAATACAATCCCTCACACACACACAACACACGTGAGTGTAGTACTCTGTGACCTGTAGCCGCGTAAAGAGTGCATAAAACAGAAAAAAACAAAACGTTTTTCATAGTTGAACAGATTACATGCTGGCTCTGACTCCTTTCCACCTGCAGAGGGCACTCCACCACACCCTCATTGCCATACACCACCACCACCGGTCAGCCTGCTACTGACTACCTTTTGGTGGCAGAGAAAATCAGCTATCATCACCTGCGCTGCCTTCCTGTGGATGACCATAAACTTAAAAGACTGTTAAGCAAGATACCAAAAATAGACCACAGGAGTCCAAATGCTCCCGCTGAAAGGACCATTTCATTGTATGCCAATAAAGAACAATTATACTAAGTTTGAAAGCCCCAGATTTAGCACGCGGCATGTAAATGTCTACATCTTCTTCCACTTGATCCAGGGTCAGGTTGCGGAGGCAGCAGCCTAAGCACTGAGGTTGAGATATCCCTCTCCCCAGCCACTTCTTCTTCCTTCTAATCAGATGCCCAAGCCATCTCAACTGGCTCCTCTCAACACAGAGGAGCAGCTGTTCTATTCTGAGCTCCTATCTGATGGCTGAGTTTCCTACCCTGTTTCTGAGGGAGAGCCCTGCCAACCTGCGCATGCACATTCCAGTGTCCATTGGAAACTCAACACTTCTTCAGTAGCAGCTTGGAACACTTTAGCTTATGTAAACACTGAATCCAACTTTAAGAGGTCTCAAGATTGGCATGATGCCAGTGCAATCTAAATGCTGAACAGGCAAGCTACTTTAGAACTTTAGCCTTCTGTATACAATGCAGAAAAGTTCAAAACAATGATACATGAAACTTTTTTCCACCCATAAATTTCCTGTATCACATGCACAGTTCTTCAGTGGGACCACACATTGAAGAACTGTATAAAGAATCCAAATTCACAAGGTTTTAATACATTCATGGTGACAGTACAGTCTGAAAGATGACAAAACCTAAATGTTTAGGGCTCATCAAAGGCATCATCAAAGGTCTCATCTTTAAAAGCTCCACTAATTGTTACGCTGGTTCCAAGAACTGATAAACGCAAATGTAGGACAGAGATGATAAGATCAGGTTAAAGTGCAAACAGGAATCCTTTATTAAGGAACAAGCAAATGTGGAACATGAACACTATGGAATAACTCAGGATCGTTGCGCGGGTGCGAGAAGCACTATTCTCAAAGAAGACGCAAGCGCTTACTCTGTGACGGCCCAAGACTCTCACTTTGACAGCCCAAGACGATCTGGCGATCAGAACAAGGTAAGCGGCCCCCTTTTATCCTCCGGCGGGGATGAGGAACAGGTGAGCTAATCAGGACGGAGCCTGTAATCAAAGAAACACACGGGAGAGGAAAGAGCGGATCAAACATAACAGACATGACTAAGTCCTACGGCGGGACCTAACACTAATGAGCCTCTGGTTATGATACAAGAAAACCAAAGCTTTGAAGTTGTCATTTGTAACTGATTGCCTTCAGCAAGACAATACCAGGTTGTAAATGCTGTTGCAGGGTTCAGACTGCTGACTTTACAATGACCGATTTGTATTGCTTGTCCAGGACACTGAGTATAGATAGGCTTTCTTGAACTCCATCCCAGAACTCATCTTAATCTACCACTCCACATGCTGAACAAGCTTTGAGTGCAGCTGGACCAAGGCATATGAAATATGCAACTTAGTGCATCTTGAAGCACATCACCAAACTATGGGATGGATTTGTAGTTTGACAAACTATCGCTCATGAATACAGTGTGATCAGGATCAAAGACCCTGGCCTCTTGCTGGAAATCAATGTCAGGTTGTCCATCTGACATAAACTTTATTAGCCACTAACTTTCTTTGCAGGTCCTCAAGATCAAAACTTTGGTGACCACAGGATGTCTTCTGTGGAAGATATCCAAGAGTTCAATGATTGCTCTGGCAACCTGAACCTGCAGACTCTCTGCCATACTGGCATCTTGAAGCATTTCATGTAGTCTTTCCACAGATGCAGGTGTACTTCTGCCACAAGTCTGAACGAATGGAAAAATAGACAATAAGTCATACAAGCACACAAAGCAATATTTTATATTTGGTTACATTTTTTGTATGTGTAATACTACAAACTATAAAGAGACTATAAAGACTATACTATACTATAAAGAGAATGCCACTCACATTTATTTCTCTCTCAATTAACTCCTTGTCGAGTGCAAAATGTTCTGAATGTTACTTTACAACAGTAAACCCTGAGTTCCATCGTGTGGCACATGGGTTCGGAGCCATGGTGGCTTTTTTTTTTGGGACAAGAAGTCTAGATATCTTCTGTTGAGGGAGCCCGCATTGAAAAACATCTGTGAAAAACACAGCTTGAATGTATTTAGTTGGTCAAAGGGTTTCCCAAAGGCACCACCCATGAGGTTCATGATGTGCACCATGCAGGCGACATGTACAGAACTTGGCAGTAATGACTGCAATGCAGCTGTGTATGCCTTCTTCATGCAGGGAGCATTATCAGTGATGAACACTAAGACATCTTTGTTATCAATGCCATAGTCTTGAAGACACTTGACTCCAGCCTTAGATACAGTCAAGTGGTTGCATTCCTCAGGAAACACTGTGTCAGCCAGGTATGCTAGGGTTCTTCCCGATTCATCCTTCTCCAGCAGAGCATTAGCACAGTCACATCCAATACCACTGTGACAGGCTTTTGGGCTAAATAATTCTTTACACCCTCTTTTTACTGGAGGTACACATCTCCCAGGTACTTCTCCTGGAGCTGGTGGCAGCCAGGAATCGCACCACCATTGATAACCTTCTCTTGAATGTTTATAGCAGTGCACCTTTTTATGTGATAAATTTTCTCTCTCTCTCTCTTTCTCATTCTCTCTCTCTCTCTCTCTCTCTCTATCTCTCTCATCTCTCTCTCTCTCTCACACACACACACACTCACACACAACATAATTTCACTAGCCGACATTCAACACACGTAGGCTTCATTTTTCCTTTCCCGATAAGCTTAATGCAGTTCCAGATTATTTTTCCCTGGTTGTTTGTTGTCATCAACTCTCTGACCAAACTGTAAACTTAGGGGGAGAGAGAAAGAGAGAGAGGTCATGTTGGCATGCAAATGAGAAATCACCCCAGTGACAGTGCATATAACCTCCAAGGCAAACACTAATCCAATTATGTTTAAAACAATGCATCTTTATTGTTCTGGAACTTGCAGTCTCTTAAGGTTTAACAGCTTGCGTCATTGTTATCTGTCTTGTGTGGCTCAACTACCCCCGAATCTCTGCCACCCTCATTTTATGTTTAACTGTGGCGAAATGTTTATCATTAGATCATTTCCTTTTATGTTGTATGACGAGGTTGCATGTGGTGCAAAATAACTTTACCCCACTCTTATGTAGGACATTTAGAAAACTTTGGGGCAGAGATCTATCTTTAACCATAATCTTGGTTGGTAAATGCGACGCATTGAATATGCTGCTCTTGACTCCAAGGTAAATATGGAAGTCTCGTGATGATTGGTCAAAGGTGTGGGAAAGTTGCAGTGATGGGATAAAGTTGTAGGCCATGGTGAATTTGTGGGGATTCCTTGAATTTGCGTGAATTGTTGCAATCGCAACATTGTGAAATCCTGGAAGGTCTGTTAAGGTCTGTGAAATCCTGGAGGGTCCAATGACCACATGATGTTGCTGAGATGTGTCAACTAAGGCAGACTACAACATCCAAAGCCCTGAGGTATTCAGGGAGGATCTCATCCACCCCTGGAGCCTGGCCACCGAGGAGCTTTCTGACTACCTCATTGACCTCAGCTGCAGTGATGGATGGACCCCCACCTGAACCTCCAGGGTCTTCCTCCTCAATTAGTGGGATATAGGAGGTCCTCAAAGTATTTCTTCCACCTCATGAGAACATCACCAGTTGAAGTTAGCAGCTCCCCACTTCCACTGTAAACAGTTTCAGTGGAGTACTGCTTCTCTATTCTGAGGCATTGGATGGTGGACCAGAACCTGTTCGAGGCCAAGCAATAGTCGCTTTTCAGGCCCTCACCAAACTCCTTCCACACCCAAGATTTTGAATTGGTGACAGCCCAGGCTGCATCACATTTGGCCTGCTGGTTTCTGTCTGCTGCTTCAGGAGCCCCACAGGCCAAAATAGACCTGATAGGCCTCTTCTTTAGCTGGACAGCCCCCTCACAGCAGGTGTCCACCACTGAGTTTGGAGGCTTTGCCAACTATAGGCTGCGGCCTCAATAATGGAGGCACGGAACATGGCCCGTTCGGATTCCATATCCTCTGTCTTCTTTGGGATGTGGTAGTACATCTGCTGGAGGTGGGACTACACACTGGTCTGGAGGGTGGCCTCCCCCACCATCAGAGCCAGCTCATCATTAGGTTGTGATCGATTGACAGCTTAGCTCCTCTTCACCCAAGTATCCAGAACATGTGGCTTCAAGTCCAATGACACAACCACAAAGTCGACCATTGAAATGCGGACTAGAGTGTCCTGCTTCCAAGTGCAATAATAGGCATCCTTACATTCGAACATGGTGTTTGTGATGGACAAACTATGATGAGCCCAAAAGTCCAACAACGAAACACCATTTGGGTTCAGATTGGAGAGTCCATACCTACCAATCACACCATTCCAGGTCACACTGGCATTGCCTACATGGGCATTGAAGTCTCTCAGGACAACGACAGAGTCTCCAGGGGCGGCGCTCTCTAGCTCATCTCCTAAGGACTCCAAAAAGGGAAGATACTTTATGTTGTCATTTGGCGCATAAGCACAAACAACAATCAGATTTTTTTCCACCGCTTGAAGGCAGTGGGAGGCTGCCTTTCCCCAATATGTGGGTGCCATGACAGGGGTCAACAAGAATGCCCACACCTGCATGCCACCTTTCCCCATGAGCAACTCCTGAAAAGAGTAAGGTTCAGCCCCTCTTGAGATGGGTGGTTCCAAAGCTCAATCTATGTGTTCAGGTGAGTCCAAATATATATAGTCAGTATCTCTCTACCTCACGCACAAGCTCAGGGATCCTTTCTCACCAGAAAGATGGCCCATGACTTTTCAAACATTCCATGTCCCAAGAGCCAGATTTAGTACAGGGTGGCCCTGGTAACCCGCATCTGGGCAAGGGAAACTGTGTTGTTATCCCTTCCATAGGAGTCTTCTGAAATGCACTTAGTCTGGACCTTAACCTAAGAAGTGTTTGCCTTGGGTGACCCTACCAGAGGCATAATGCCCCTGAAAACAGAAACCTAATATACAGTTTTGCCTCTGTGAATGTAAAAAATAGGTCAAGGTCACTCACACACAAACGCATCCTAGCACTCATAGTATTGAAAAAGCTTAGCTTAGCAAGTTTGAAAACCCAGCTTCAGTGCACAGCAAGTAAATGTCCAGAAACTAAATATACAGTTTTGCCTCAGTGACCTTGAAAAGTATGTCAAGGTCATTCACACACAAACTCATCCTTGCACTCATAGTAGTGAGCCAGCATACGAAGTTTGGAAGCCCAGCTATAGTGTGTGGAAAGTAAATGTCTGGAAACTAGAGTGTGAGGGACTGATGGACGGACAGGTGTAAGCTGTTACAAGCTAATGCATGATCCATGCATTGGCATTTTTTATGCAGTGGGGCCTTTGCAGCAGGGCATAATCAGGACAAAGGGTGAATAGGTAGTACCAAAGCACCTCACAAACCTTCCATTGCTTGTGAATGACTTCCTTGAACAGTTTCCGTAGGTTGCCATGCAGGGCTGTCATCGCCATGTGCTGGCTGCTGCTGATGTTAGCGATGGCTTTACAGAAGGCAGTAAGGGGAACAGACTTCCAGTGGCTCCCCCAGTATCACAGGTTCCAGCACAAGTGTCAGAACTCTTAGGGACAGAATGACTACAGTTTGCCCCCTACATATAT
>JBCNYG010103296.1:0-13621 GCA_039654305.1 Porochilus rendahli | reverse complement strand
CACCGCTTTAAAAGTTATGGACGAGTTCCTGGAGGTGTTCAGTGAAATGAGAGCTCATCTGTATCTTTCTGCTGGAACCTTGCTGCTGAAAATGGCCATGGAAAAGCAGCAGCAGTGGAGAGCTGTAGTGGATTTAGCAGCCCTCTGCTATCTTCTGGCTTATCAGGTACAGCTGGGAAGCACCACCATGTAAAGCAGTCACTTTCGTTGTGTTTTTGTTGGCTGTGTTTTAAAATTGTAGACAGTACTGTGAAGGGGTGGAACAGTCAGGAAAATAATCCAATTCCGCATTGTGGTGACGTGACATTTTAATTTCCATACAGCAGCATTGCAGGGTGGCACAGTGGTGTAGTGGTTAGCACATCCGCCTCACAGCAAGAGGGTTCTGGGTTCGGCGAGGGTGATTCTGTGTGGAGTTTGCATGTTGTCTCCATGCTTGCATGGGTTTCCTCCCACAGTGCAAAGACATGCACATTAGGCTAATTGGCTCTTTCAAATTGCCCCTAGGTGTGAATGTGAGTGTGATAGTTGTGTGTTTTTCCCTGCGATAAACTGTTCAGGTGGTTGGGTGAAATAGGCTAAAGTCCCCCTGTGTCCTGGGCCCCCTGTGACAGGTTGATGCCACAACCGACCGTGTCCGGGAGTCCATAGGATGAGCTTGAATAGAAGGGATGCCGTACACTCACTTCCCTGTCACTCACAGCAGTCGCCAATCATTACTGTGAGCTCATTTGTACAAGGGGGTGGATAGCGCTTTCCCTTTGAGTGTGTACATGCGCAGTAATTCAAAGAAGCGGTAGGTAGCATTACACCCTCCCTGGTTGGTGGTGGTGTGAAAGGGAATGCAGTACTTGGATGGTGGAAATTGAATACCACCAAATTAGGGAAGAAAATGGGGGAAAAGTGTAAAAGTATAATTAAAAAAAGAACTGTGTGTGAAAGAGAGACACAGACAGAGAAAGAGAGAGATGAGTACTTTTTAAAAACCTAAATGTGGCACCTAAAAAGAACAACAACATATATATATATATATATATAATGTGTGTGTGTGTATAATTTCTTTTAAACTGTGCAGCAGTGTTAATGTGTCCCGTGTTGTATTGAGATCCTGAGGTTTGGTGTTTTAGTTGAATATTGATGGGCTTGTCTTCTGCCCTTTAGGTTCCGCGACCAAAGGCCAGACCTGAGAAGGGCGAACGCACATTACCGAGACCTCTCCAGTCATTAGCGTGTTATCGTCAAAGCCAAGCAGGTCACATGCTGTTGAATCTAATCCAGGAAAACGAGCAGTTTGTGAAAGAGGTGGTGGAGGTGTTTGGGAACAGAAGCGGACAAGACGCCCTGTTTGAGATGCTTTTCACTACGCACGCTCCTGTGGATCTCTCGTTCATAAGAAATGACAACATCTGCAACATCAGCACACAGCCTCCAGACGTTCAGAGCCTGGCGAAGTGGGACAGTGGTATGCTAGCAACAGGCAAATGCATCAAATTCGGATTCACTCAGGAAGCGAAAAGGAACCAGGCAAAGTTAATGGTTGCCAGTGAAATGAGTGACAACATTTTCTCAAGCAACCTGAAGTGGGTGGCCAGGGTGTACTCTGCCCTCGCCCAGAGTCGGCTGAGATGGGCACCAGCTTCCCCGCGACCCTAATTAGAAATAAGTGGGTTAGAAAATGAATGAATAAATGTCTTTAAGGGTTAGGTCGAACAGAAACTGTCTTAGAGTGAGAAAACATCAATTCCCAAAATGTTATCTATCTCGCTCTTTATCCCCTTCCAAAACGGAAGCATCAATGGGCAGTCCCAAAATATGTGCGAGTGGTCACCAATCCCTCCACATTTTTTCCAGTAGTACTTTGCATCCGGATTATCTACAAATTTAGAAATCGTTGACGGTGTCCTAAAGGATCTTGTCTTCACCTTCCAATCGAACTCCTTCCACATGTTACTATTAATATCCTTATGACATCCTGTGCACATTGTTTCCCACTCTTTGTCCTCAATTATAATGTTAGACTCCAGCTCCCGTTTATTTTTAATATAAAAGGTGTTGTCTGGTGTATCCAGTAACAGGTTCCTGCATATATGGGAAATATGCTTTTTGCTGGGTAGATTATGTTTAATTATATTAATAAAGTAAGTTTCTACGTTTGTTGGAGTATTTTTGATTATATTCCAATTCTTATGGTTTGTACTATAGTGACTGATCTGAAAGTATCTTATCATGTCACCTTGGGGTAGGAGGAATTTATCTTGGAGATATGAGAATGGTTGTACACCGCTCTCACATAACAACTGGTCAATAATCCTTATGCCTCTGTCTGCCCATCTCTTAAACATGCTATCCACTGTTGAGAGGGGGAAGTCTGGGTTTCCAACAATCCGCATAGCCCGTGAGAGGGCTGCTGTCCCTCTGATTTTCTTCTGAACTGCGACCATATTTTTAAGGTGTGCTTCACCCATACATTTTTAATTTAAGGATAGAGCCATACCTGTCACTGAATTCTGTTCTATGTTCACCCATCCCATCTCCACTTCCTTGTTAATCCAGGCTACCACTGCTGTTAGTTGCGCTGCCCAAAAATAATATTTTATATTGGGGAGGCCGAGCCCACCCCTATTCTTCCCGAGAGTGAGCGTTTTAAGTCTCACTCTCAGCCTCTTGTCCAGCATATCAAAGGCTGATGTTGGGATCTCAACTGGAAGAGATTGAAACAGGAACAAAAGTCTGGGAAGTAGATTCATTCTACCAGCCTCTATTCTACCCAAAAGGGATAACGGTAGCACCTCCCATCTTACTAATTAATTTTCATTTTCATAAATATTTTCTTGAAGTTTGCCTGATGCAGTTGTGTAATTTGGGGAGTGAGGATGATCCCTAGGTATCTGAAACCCTTTTTAGATCTATGGAAGGACACCAAATCATCAAGCTGGCTAGGCCACGTCCCCACTACCATCATCGCTTCTGACTTGCTGTGATTAATTTTAAGCCCGGATACTACACTATACTCATTAACATTTTGTAGGAGAGCCGGGATACTCTTTCAGTGATACATAACAGCCAATAAGCATCAACTGATTGACACAGAGCCTTATTGGGTTTCCTGTGGTGGGCAGACAACGGATAGGACACAAGACAACCTTCGACGTGATATCCAAGACTATGGTGCTCCACTCGGGAGCTCTGCTATAAATATAAAGGGTGTCAGTCTCACAGTGTCATATGAGTTTGTAGAGAATTCACTGGAATGTTATGAGTGTTCCAAACGCTGAGCAGAGGCAGGCTTGCTGGGCAGCGAGAGATAAGCTCTGGAAGTTCCTGGACCACAACCTAGACAACGTCATAGTTTGCGAGAAGTGTCACAAAGAGTACAAGGCGAGAATCAAGAAGGAAGGATTTGAACCTGCTGAGTTGACACCGGAGTCAGTAAAAAGATCTGAGATGATTTCCTCATTGGCCATTTCTGCCGAGTGTGGTTTATACATATGGGAAGACAGAGGCTTTAAGCAAAACATAATGAACACGGTCCATGTTTGTGTGATGATTAACTCAGAAACAGATTAGTAATAAATGTTTTTAATAATTGTAAAGATTTTGGTTGCAAATAAAATGTCATACCACATAGTACAGAATGAAAAATTTTTAAAAATACTAAATGAACAGCTATTCCTGGCTGTTTAAATGCAGTAGAGAGACCTTACTTTACTTTACTCGGGGGCAGTAGGTTCCCAGGGTGGTAGTTCCGCTTTTAAGAAGGGGGACCGGAGGGTGTGTTTCAACTATCATGGAATCACACTCCTCAGCCTACCCGGGAAAGTCTATTCAGGAGTACTGGAGAGGAGGATCCAGCTGATAGTTGAACCTTGGATTCAGGAGGAACAATGTGGTTTTCGTCCCGGCCGCAGCACTCTTGACCAACTCTACGTACTCTACGGGATCCTGGAGGGGGCATGCGAGTTTTCCCAACCAGTCCACATTTGTTTGTGGACTTGGAGAAGGCTTTCCACCGTGTCCCTCAGCTTTCTTGTGGGGTGTGCTCCGGAATTATGGAATATGAATAATGTTCAGTCTCTGTATTGCCAGAGCCAGAGCTTGGTCCGCATTGGTAACAACATGTCGAATTCGTTTCTGGTGGGGGTTGGACTCCACTAAGGCTGCCCTTTGTAACCGGTTCTCTTCATAATTTTTATGGATAGAATTTCTAGGTGCAGTCAAGGTGTTGAGGGGTTCTGTCTGACTCTCCAGTAATGCCGTAAGATCTGTTCCTTCGTTGTGTAGTTTGAAAATTAAATTACGATGGGACGGGGGAAGTCACTTTCTTTCGGTTTTGACAGAAATGATCAATGTGCCTGGTCAATCCTGATGTCATGTCCGGTTAGCGGCAGGTCAGTCAGCACAGTTAGCATTAGCGTTTTATTAAAGGCCACCATGTCTTTTCCTTCGCTTCCTTTCGGAACCTGATATAGACTAAAGTTCTGCCTTCTCTCCCGGTTCTGAAGGTCCTCGCATCTTTCCACTAGCTCTGCCTCACGCTGCAGTAGGAAGCTGATGGCTTTTCTGTTGGCGGTGGTGGTCTCCTCTGTGGTTACTATTCGCTCTTCAGCGTCAACTTACAGACGGTTCTTCGTCCCTTTTCTTGTTTCTATACTTATATCTCGATAGTCTATCTGTAGCACTTGTCTTTGTGGTGTTGTTGGGCATATTTTTTCAGAGTATTGTTAAATATGTCGTCTGGTAAGTTGGTTAATCAGCAGAGCTCAAACTTTTACGTCTTACTCTAACATGGCCCCTCCGGAAGTCGATGAATGTGGTTTTAATAGGAAAGAAGAGGTCCTATAGATTATAGTTTAATCTGATTTCTTTTCATTCTGAGCACAATCTAATGCCACATTCATATAGAGATTTAGGCAGTGCCTAAAAGAGGAGCTCCCATATGATTTCCCTTACTTGACAAGTTTTTGGTGGGAACTCTCAATCCCCATCCCTGTATCCTACATACAGTATATCAAGATTAATTCATTTTAATAATTTGTTTATAGAAGGGAATAAAGACGAGGGAATCAAACACGCAATCTTAGTCTCGACATGTAAAGTCCACCACTTAGAAACTGTAGCTTTAGTGAACATTTCAATAACATAAGAATATCAGTAGTTCTTTATTAATATCAATGACAATGTTAACATTGTCAATGACGTCTCATCACATGACCCAAGTATTATACGCCTCTTGTACTCTCTCCCAGAAAAATCTCTTTTTTGAGATATAAAATTTTGAAGAATAACGCAGAGTTCCAATGTGTACACGTGCCATGCCAGAAGGACGAAGGGTTTCTCTTGACATTTCAAAAGCAATGGCTTATCAATTGTGTTCCGCACCGCATGGGGGCTCCGCAATAAAAGGGTGTAAACAATTGTACAAACAGCTTATTGTAAGTGTCCTGATATTTTGACTTCTTTCTTTTTTCACTTGTTACCACTTGTTGGTTGCTGCATCGCTTTTACAAGGAGGGGGGATTAAGTTTTGTTTTGTTTTTTCTTTTAATCTCCCGCCCACAAAGTGGCTCAGGAGCTTTCGGAATGGGTTCCGGTCTGTCCATCACACTTTAGTTTCTGGACATTTACTTGACGCATGCTGAAGCTGGGGCTTTCAGACATGGTATGCTGGCCATGAACGCTAGGATGAGTTTGCGTGTTAGTGACCTTGACCTACTTTTTAAGGTCACAGAGATGAAACTGTCCTATAGTTTATCTACAGGATTAAGATGATGATTTTAATTTTCTTCTTCATCTGTAGACCCAATACATTAGCGAAACTGCAAATGATTGCGCAACATGGCCTGAACACACTGCGAGCAAGAGAGAAACATGGTCTTCAGCCTGCACTGCTTATTGAATGGTCCAGACATCTCAGTATAATGGTAACATTTCATAAATATGTCTGAGTACATCTGGTCTTATTTTTACTCTATTCCTGAGTATAGGTGATATACCTCTTATAGTATACTCTACAGGTACTGGTATGTTGTGCGATTGGGATTCAAACGAGTTGAAGTTATTTTACTACATTTATTATACTTGGGATTATTTAAATGTTCATAAAGATCCAGGATATTTATTCCTGATTCTTTAAATGGAATATATTTACAGAGTATTGGATTTATGAGTACACATGGAAGGGTTTCATTTACATTTATGTGTTTATTTACTCCTGTGGTAAATAAATTGTTTATTTACTCCTGTGGTAAATAAGTACTCCCTCTGCAGCATGTATACAACAGGGAAGAAAGTAAGAGAAAGAGAGAGCCAGGACAGGTTTTGTACACATGCAGAGACTTTACTGATCGCGCATATCGATCTAAATCTAAAACTGCCATGTTGTCCAAGTTAGCAGTATTTTCGTGAATTATTATGTCAATTATAGATTAACCACAGGAGTAAATAAACACATAAATGTAACATTTACCCATGAAACCCTTCCTCTTTTATCATGTTTGGGTAACACTACTAATCGTATCATGTGGTAAAGTATGTTGGGGTTTTACACCCAAGGCTTGTGGCTCATCAGAGCTGGAGCTTATCCCCGGTTTCTGTAGCCAGAGTAGTTCAACTCCTCCTGGATGGGACACTCGTCCATCGCTGGTTACCCTCTCAGTATTTTTACTGGTACCAATTTATACTGCTGTGTGGAAAGAGGCACACCTGTGGTTAAGTCCTTGCCCAGGGGTCTTAGCATGGTGGGGTCTAATGGGCATTCAAACCCACGACGTCCTGATCACAAGCCAACCCCTAACCACTACACCACTGGCCCCACACAATATACCTGCAGATCTAAGATAAATTGTATTCCACAGTTCTAGATCGATGTTTGTTTAAATGTTTTTTAAACTAAGCTGACGGTCAGTCAAAGTGATGCTGATTTTTTTAAATACATTTTTTAAGACTCTCAGGCTATACAGTTTACAAGCTCTAAACAAACAGGTTCTGATTTCATCTCTGTGTCTATATTCATATTATTAAATTAATCCGTGCTGAAGTGCAGCCATTGTGTGCATTGATATTGCTGTGCTGTAGGGTTACTGTTGCTTGTGGGGCAGTGGCCACTGTATTCAGCAGGGGTGAAGCTTAGTGCTGTCAGGGGAAAGGTCTACTGTAAGTTGCTCTGGATAAGGGCGTCTGCCAAATGAAATGTCAATGCCAAAAAAAACACAGTTAATAATTATGTGCTGTGTCCAAATTCCCTGCAGGGTGATGGCGTGAACTCTTACTACGATCAGAAAGAATATGTTGGCCGTAGTGTGCACTACTGGAATGCCGTGCTCCCCTTGCTTGCGAAAATTGAGAAGAGACGTGGCATTCCTGAACCTCTGGATCCATTATTCAAGCATTTTCCCATTAAGGACGTACAGGTAAAGTGATCGCTCATTCTTCTTGCAGAATTTCTGAATTTTAATTTAAATTGTATTGTTTGAATTATGTGGTGTGTGTTCTTCCCTTTTCTTTGCTAGGTGGCTGTAATCAAAGGCTATGAAGCTGAGGCTGCCATAGCATTCGCTAATCTCCTTGACATTGAGGGCAAAACTGATCAGGCTATCTTAAAGCTCGAGCAGATCAACTCCATCTCTTCCTACTGGCATCTGGCCCGGGTAATCTAGTTAATTATTTGCTACCTCACTTAGGGCAGTTCTTGTTGAGTGATGGACATGTCTGCATCCGTTAAGGGGATATATGGCCTGTTTTTGTCCATCGCTACTTCTGGTAGTGATTCATGTGTTTTATTAATGGATAGCTATGCATTGCAGATCTATCAGAGACTCTCTGAGGAGGCAGGAAATGGAGTTGAAGAGACTCGAGACATGTGCATCAGTGTTCTCCTGCAGTACAAGAAGTACCTCTCCAAGATTTGCCATGCTGGTGCAGCTGACATAGAGAAGGTCCAGGATCAAATTCCATTTAACATTCCTTTGTGTAATTGTTAACCAAGGACTCCACCAAGTTAAGTTTGTGTCTCATGTGTTCTTACAGCTGCCTGTGTCATTGGAGGAAGTTATGGAGTTGCTAGCTGAAGTCAATCAGCAGCTTGGGGAGCTTGGAGAGGTTGATGATGACCAAGAACATCCCATGACTTCAAGTCCACGACCAGCTACAGCTGCTTCTCAGAAATTCTCAATGTCCTCTCCAGCCAAGAGTGTACTCTCCCCCTCCAAGAGATCGGTGGTAAGAGTTTTATTTGAATTAAAATTATGTCTGTGTATATTTTACTGCTTACATTATTAAAGTGTTTGCTTTTGTTATCAATGATAGTTTTCTCCTAAGACACCCCCTCAATGGGTGGAGGATCAGAAGTCCATTTTGCAGATTCTTTGTCAACAAGTCGAGGACCTGAAGGTTGGTTTTCACCCAGCAATTTAATTTTTCTACATAAAATTAAAACACTGAGTATTTGGGTGTATCATGACAGGACTGTGTTACAGGAATGATTAAACTGATTTACTGATCACCAATCAGCTCCGATCAGAGTTATAATCGTCTAAGATACACCGCTTAGCCTTTTTGGTTAAAGGTCATTGTAGTGTGAACAGTAGAAAATAAAAGTAGGATTTTAATGATTTATATGAAAATGTAATTTAATCAAGCATAATGGGTCACACACAGTGTATTTCTGAATACTTGCTTTACAGAATGAGGTTCATGATCTGAGGCATGATTCGTCTGGAACAACAGAGTCATTTCACAGAGTGTATGGAGGGAATTATGCAGCGGAAGCGTTTCAGGAACCCTTTTCAGCAGCGCAGTCGTTCCATGGAGTGCCACTTACTGGTCAGTTGTAGTTAGAACACTTGAGATGGTGATGTTTCAAATTCAAATCTATTTGTCACGTACAAAATCATACACAGTTTTTATTCTTCAAATTTTAAGACTACATATTGTACTATCAATATCAAGAAGAAAAATAACAGTAACTGACAAGGACGTTGTTAATGGTCGAATATAAATATACAAATGCAAAATATAAAATATAGAATATAAAAATATGTAAAATGAAATGTAAATACAGTGGCGATTTTATAAGTAATACTGTATGTCAAGTGTCTGTAAAGTGTCGGTGCAGTGTACACACAAGATGTCCAGTGAGTGGGAGGTTGTTGTGTGCGCAGAGTAGTGCAAGGTGTACAAAGTGAAAATTGTGTGTGCAGCAATCAGCTGAGGTAGGATGTAATGTTCATGTGTAGGGTAAAGTCCACAACGTCCAGGTACCAGTGTTCTGGTTCAGGGCCTGATTGTCTGCAGGAAGAAGCTCCTCCTCATTCGCTCAGTGTTTCCTTTCAAGGAACGAAAATATTTCCCTAACCGCAACAGAGAGAAGAGTCCATTGTTGTGATGGCTGGGTTCCTTCATTATCTTCCTGGCCTTGGTCCAGCACCGCTTGCTGTATATAGTGTCCAGGTCAGGAAGCTCGATACGGATGGTACGCCCTGCTGATCGCACCACCCTCTGGAGAGCTTGCCTTTCCTGCGTGCCTCTCTCCACTGGGGTCCCATTGATCAGGGGCTGGTAATTCCTCTCCTGCTTTGTGCTGAAGTCTACAATCAGCTCTTTAGTCTTGCTGAGGTTCAGGAGGAGGTTGTTGTTCTGGCACCATAATTCCAGGTTTCTAACCTCCTCTAGGTAGGCCGTCTCGTCGTTGTTAGAGATCAGGCCCACCACAGTGTTGTCCACAAACTTGATGATGATAGTGGAGCTGGAGGTGGCCACACAGTCATAGGTAAATAGAGTACAGCAGGGGGTTCAGAACCATATACCACCGTTACCCAACCATACCAACTGTGGTCTGCCTGTAAGGAAGTTCCAGCAACACAGGGATGGGCTGAGGCCCAGGAACTCCAACTTATCGGTGTGGGAAATATGGTGTTAAGTGCTGAACTGTAGTCAAGAAACAGCATTTTTACGTAGTTCCCCTTTTCGCTGTTCAGATAGCTCAGGGTTTATTTGACTTGGTGGTAATTTCCCATTTATTTGTTTCTTTCAGTTGCCACCACAGGTCCTTCTGTATACTACAACCAATCCCCTGCTTATAATTCACAATACCTTCTTCGCACTGCTGCTAATGTAACACCATCCAAGGTAAGCAGACATGGGACCTTAAGTTAAGGACTGTGACAGTCATCTTCTATCAAGAGTTATTTATGTATGTGTTCTTGAAGTAAAAAAAGAACAGTCTTGTTTGTTAGAATCCACCTATAATGGATCTCTTGATGGTAGACAGATATGATAACGTAACATAACAATTTAATTATAGTTAATATAAGCAATAATTTATTCTTTCACATGTGTTCTTTAGGAAAGGGTCTGTTGCTCTTACACTAAGTTGCCATAATTTTTGTTTGACATATAGATACCATGCAACCCTTTCGGGAAATCAGAAGTAAACATCTAATTTGGGGAGATTTTGGAAAAACTACAGCTTTACCCTGGGTTTATTCTGTCTGCAATCCATGGTTTGAGAGAATCATGATGAGCATGGGGGGGTCCTGGGGGTGAGGAACTTGGCGGATTTGTGATCTTGATGAAACTGACTGTCAAAATTTTTTCCATAGTTATTACGAAGTATTACGATTTGATGCCAATTATAGTAGAGCGCAGTAGAGCTTAACAGATCACAACAGTGTAACAGACCTTGATGCGGCATCGTATGAGATCTTGATGAACTTGGAAACACGATTCCTTCAATTTTCATTTCTTAGATGTGCCCTGCCTCTGTTTTTAATTCCCCTGTGGGGCTCTAAGCATGGGTACACATCATGGAGCTCTATGCTTTTTTGAATTTTGGGGATCACAGACATCTTGCCCCAGTGTAAACCCAGGGTTAGTAAGAGGGTTTTAACAGTTTTTATGGCTATGGTAAACTCTGTAGGTTACACATGACCTTGGTAGAGATTATGTAAAAGATAGAGAGAGAATGAGAGAAAACCTGGAGCATTAATTTGACATATCTTTCTCACAGGCACCCATCTATGGAATGAATCGTCTCCCTCAGCCACATATGTATGCCTACCAGCAAACAACACATACACCCCCTCTTCAATCAGGAGCATGCATGTACCCTCAGGATCAGGTTTTTGGATCTTCTATCAGGTTTGAGTCACCAGCTACAAGCCTGCTGTCTCCGTACAATGAAGAATACGCAAATCACAACGTTTCTCAACCGTCTACGAATCCAACCTTACCAGAGCCTGGCTATTTTACCAAACCACCTGTAATACAGTCATGTAAGAATGGTGAAGGCAAGTCAGTGGATGGGAAGATGAGCTTTAACCAGCAAATTTCAGTTGAAAATGTGAAGATTGGGGCTGGAGCTGCCTCCCAAATGACACCAACAGCAGCTGCTTTCAAGTTCAATTCAAATTTCAAATCTAATGATGGTGACTTTACTTTCTCATCTGCAGAGGTGAAAAATAAGAGTGACAGCCTCTTAGGGCTTCTGACTTCAGATATTCCTTCCAGAACCGAAGGCCATTTGCAGGACCCAACACCCAACCATAGTGGGGGCTTTACTTTTAGAAATACCAATTCATCAGGGTTTTCATGTGTTGATGGGGCGCAAAAGAATGTCTTTGGAAGGTCTGACCAAGTATTCAGCTTAGCAAATGTCACCAAGCCGGTGCCAGGAGTACAAAGTGATGAGAAATGTGTTGAAAGCGATGACAGCACCCATGTGGAAGAGGATGAGGATGGGCCGCATTTTGATCCCATTGTTCCTCTGCCCAATAAGATTGATGTAAAAACTGGGGAGGAGGAGGAGGAAGAACTGTTCTGCAACAGAGCAAAGCTGTTTCGTTTTGATGCAGAAACAAAAGAATGGAAAGAACGAGGCATTGGATCCATCAAAATCCTAAAGCACAGAACATCTGGAAAATATCGGCTCTTGATGAGGAGAGAACAGGTTCTGAAAATATGTGCAAATCACTATATCACTGCAGACATGGTTCTGAAACCGAATGCTGGCTCTGATAAATCATGGGTGTGGCATGCTATAGACTATGCTGATGAAATGCCGAAGACGGAGCAGTTAGCAATTCGCTTTAAGACTGCAGATGAAGCGGCTTCATTCAAACACAGCTTTGAGGAGGCTCAGAATGCTATTCTTAAACAGCCTAAAATGCAAGAGGGTCCGAAGGAAAATGACCCTAAGCCAGCAACTTTTGAAGAATCCAACAAAAAAACTGATCTGAAAACCCTTTTTGCAAAGAAGGAAGGTGAGTGGGATTGTGAGGTCTGCTGTGTAAGAAATAATGCCTTGACTAAGCAATGTGTTGCTTGTAGCACCCCCAAACCTTGTGGTGGTTCAAAACCCGAAACGAAACCAGCTGTGGGATTTAAAAGTGCTCCTGCTCCCTCAACAGGGGCCTTTACTTTTGGACTTGGTGAAAATCCTAAGGATGCCAGTGATGCTAGCTTCAAGGCACCTGGATCCCAAATTCCCTTTTCCTTTAAATTTGGAACCGCAGATCATTCTGTATCAGAGCAAAGTTCAAATTCCTTTATCCAAAAAGCACCATGTGCTGATTCAGTATCTGAAACTAAACAGGCTGAAGGATTTAAAATGCCTCCGTCTTCTACTTCAACCGGAGCATTTACTTTTGGACTTCCTAAGGATGCCAGTAATGACACCAGCTTTAAGACACCTGGATCCCAGATTCCCTTTTCCTTTAAATTTGGAACACAACCGTCCAGTCAAGATGATACAAAACCACAGCAAATTTCCAATTCCTTTGTCCAAAACGACAGCAACTCTTCCAGTCTTCCAATTGAGTCTGGATTTGGCTCTCTGATTGATAACAAATCAGTACAGCAGAATTTTTCATCAAGTGTAGTGAGTGATGATCCGACTACGGTCAAAACCACTGGTGCTCCAGATTCTACCAATCAGTTGTCAAACTCTGTCTCCTCATTTGGCTCTGGACTTGAGAAGTTTGTCAAAAAAGTGGGACAATGGGATTGTGATACCTGCCTAGTCAGGAATGAGGCAACTGCAACAAGCTGTATTTCTTGTAATAATCCATGTAGCAGCAGAAAAACCGAAGTGCAGTGGCTTTGTAATGGCTGTCTCGTTAGAAATGAAGGTACATCTAGTCACTGTGTGTGCTGCCAGCAACCTAAGCCAAATGTAGATGGCACCACAGCCGCACCAAGGGCCTCCTCCTTTAGCTTTGGCTCTGCTAGTCAAGCGAACCGTCCTGCAAGCAAAGGCTTTACAGCCAAAGCTGCCACCTTTCAGTTTGGTCTCAGTAAGAAAGATCCACCAGCAACAACTCAGGTTGAAACATCTTTAAGCAGTTCAAAGTTCTCTTTTTCAGGGTTAACCAGTGGATTCAGTTTTGGTCTTAAGGGGGCTGAATCAAAGCAACCCAACACTGCTTCGGGGCTTCTGAAGAACATTGCTGAACAGCACAGAGAAAAAGAAAAAGAGGAATCTTCATCTGTCCCATCAGAAAGTAATGCTCTTGTTATTGACCCTCCAATGTTTCAAGGAAAACACAATGTATTCAGTTTTGCAGACTTGGCAAAGTCTTCACAAGGTAACTTTCAGTTTGGCCAGAAGGATCCCCATTTTAAAGGC
>JBCNYG010103258.1:0-13634 GCA_039654305.1 Porochilus rendahli | reverse complement strand
GCCTCCACAGTCACCAGATCTCAATCCAATAGAGCATCTTTGGGATGTGGTGGAACGGGAGATTCGCATCATGGATGGGCAGCCGACAAATCTGCGCCAACTGTGATGCCATCATGTCAATATGGACCAACTCTCTGAGGAATGCTTCTAGCACCTTGTTGAATCTATGCCATGAAGAATTGAGGAAGTTCTGAAGTTCTGCTGGTTCAGGAATCGAACCAGCAACCTTTAATTCTCAAAGCCTAATGCTACACCCAGGTAAGTGAGTACGGGGCAATCCTCTGTATATATATATATATATATATATAATGTAATAACTGATAACAATAGATATAATAAAATTTTATAGAGATATTAAACTAATAAAAAAACAGATACTGCACACGATATGACATTGTGCCTTGCTTTGAGCTTCACCTTTGTGTGGAAATCTGTGCAGGGGTGTCGTCAGGATTTGTTTAAGATAAACTGACAAACAAACAAATAAATGCTGGTGATTACAACACCTTCAACCTGAACCTGAGCTTTTTCAAGACAATCCAAATTCGTGTATAGCAAACACTTGTTCTATTGTTCTGGGTAACTTTCCCTAACTTGCTTGTCTCCTTACACAGCTCTCTGGGCTTTATGGTGGTTTATCCTTTTTGTACTCTGACCATTTGGTAAGACTTACCGTCGATCACTCCTGCTCTGTGCTATCCTCTGTGTAGTGGTGCTGGAACAAACTGTCGCTCAACCCTCAGCAGAAACAGCAGTTCCACTTCCAGCTCCCTGGGATCTATACTGTTCCTCTGTCAGCCCAAAGCCGAGTGGAAATTATAAGCGTACCAGGGTATGAATGCACTCATTGTGAAATGTAGGAATTATTAGGAACAAACTGATTGACACAAATGTTTTCCATGTGTAATCACAGGGTTTGTGATATTAGAATATACTGCAGGGGAATTGTGCAGTCTGATTACCTCTCAGCATTCTGATTGGACGATGCTTGAATTTTTTTTTCTTGGGTTTAAAATTACCTGGTTATGTTAGATTGAAGTCTTGCCAGCTAGCTATACCTCTGCTTATGTTAGCTTCTACCCTTTTACCCTTCTTCAGGTTTGGTGGAAATTCTTGAAAAAGTTTTTACCACCAAACAGTTTGATTAATTTTTGTGGAATAAAGAGCCAGCCAGCTATGGTTAGCATGATAATGTTAATCAGTTGGGTTAGACGGGATTCTCTGCCGATAGCCGCATTCAGTTTAATGTGCATCATTTATGATGGCCTCTTTCATGATTCCCTTTCACCAGCAGGAGGAGACCATGATGATTTCAGGCCTGTTCCTCGGAGCCAGCCGATAATGTTGCAGAAAATTTCATTCAGGACAATTCATGACTGGTAATAAGTTCTAAGTTAAAGTTTAGTTGGAATCAGTGGCCTGAACTCCTATAATCAGAAGTCTACGAGGACACAGAAAACACCATGAGGTTTATTAAGTTCAAAATACTGAAGGGGTGGAACCCTCTTATACTACTGCAGTATCTTAGTATTACCGAAAATGAGGATGGGCAAAATTATAGAATCCCGGAGGTACTAAAAACTGGAGAAAGTGCATCAGCAAAAAGCTACAGACTGTATTACAGTGCACTTGGCTGTGAGAATTAGCTTATAAAGTGCTTCTGCTGGGTAAGTTATCACCCACATTGAGCTCTAAATTACTCACAATGTGGTTAAGGTGGTTTGAGGTCACAGAGTGAGTTAGAGAATTCAAAGGTATGCAAACAGATCTAACTTTAAATGCACTTTAGATGCACTTTAAATATACCACCAAAGTATACTAAAACTGAAGTTTACAAAATATATACGAGAAATAAAAACCGCTGGGAAGCGTAATCAGGATTTCTGAAAACGAGAATCAAACATGCAACATTGCAAAAATGTTACCCAATGTTGTGTGTTAGCTGGGATCAAGCCCATGTGACCGGAGGAATGATCTTGTACATGTGTGATAACTTGGCGGCGCAACAGCGATTGGTAGAAAGTGTAGAAGTCTGAGATCAAGTGTTAGGAAACAGAAGAAGGGATATGATTCAAGAGGAATAATAAAATGGTGATGTTATTAATATCTTGGCACCCGGTGTAGGAATCATTAACACTCACAAACAGGAGGAAACAAATGGTTTCAGAAAGCAGATCAAGTAGTTCACTGGCAGGAAACTAAACTCAGTAAGAATTTCACCTGTAAATGGTGAATGTTATCAGGCCTGTCAACTGGCTTCAGGCAGGCTGCTGTGGTAAATGTTTGGAATTATGATGACAACCGCATCAGGGTCCTGGATATATGAGCATTCTGTGGGGAAAACATTTATAATACAAGGGTAAATTAAATAATAATAAGACTCATTCTTTATTTACATCTTTTCCCCAATTCAACGTGGCAGAAATGCATTGATACGTTTTGGCAGGATTTTTACTCATTTCAATACTGGATATCCTTCCTGAAGCCAACCTTGTAGGACAAATTATTTACACTCACACCTAGGAGCAATTTACAATGGCCAGAGCATAATGTGCATTCCTTTAGACTACGGGAGGAATCTAGAGCTCCCAGAGGAAACCCACGCAAACAAACTCAACACACAAACCCCCTCATTGATTACGGTGCTCAAACCCAGGATCTTCTTACTGTGAAATGAGAGTGCTTACACCGCCATGCTGTCCTTACATTGTTCAATTCAGTAAGTATTACGAAATCAATTTCATTCTTCTTCCATTATTTCTGTCTTATTTTTTACTTTTTCCATGCTGAATGAAAATCCAGATTCAACTCAATGCAAGGACTCAAAGTAAACTTTGAGACAACATGAGGAAGAAATTTCTTTCTTTAAGAGGAAACAAGACCATCTATTGGGTGCCACTGTGTAGTGGAATTCAATTCAGTTTTATTTGTATAGCACTTTTTACAATTGTTTTTACATTGTTGAAAAACAGCTTTAATAGTAAACGTAATTTAAAAAGGAATTTTAACATTTTTCTACAACCCCTACACATCCATACGGAACAAGCACACGGCGACAGTGGAAGGAAGAACTCCCTCAGGTGACACGAGGAAGAAACATTGAGAGGAACCAGGCTCAAAAGACAAACCCATCAAAATTCGAAATTTCTGTTCTATAACAGTGTGTTATAAGAGCACTGAGCAGATGCAGTATAAGTGTGTTGAAAGAAATGTGATGGTCAGATATAATTTTCAGATTTTTAGACACCAGTGACTGCTTTAGCGTGCTCCTCCCAGAAACTGTATTTTTCGTGCGACAGCCTGTTTTGCTTCCTTCTCCCAATTATAGTCTTTATGGATAGGGGTGGAGTTCAACTGAGCTGAACTTTAACATGAGTTGATTGAGTACAAATAAGAGCTTAAGGATTCTGTTGATTAAAAGACAGTGCCAAACACAGGGTTCGCGCTAACGTTTCCGTATGGAAACAATAAACACTATATATTATATAATAAATATCACGCTCACATCAACATGGAAGAGCAGCTTATTATAACCATATTCTGTAGTTTATGACTGCACACAGAAATTTCACAATAATTACCTGATACTTGATCTCTGAGTCCGCACAGGAAGAACATGCAAAATCTACATAGGAATGCCCTCAGCCTGGGAATCGAACGCAGGACCTTTCTGTGAGGCAAACATGCAATAATAAGAAAAGTTCTCATGGACTTGCTGTAGGGAAGCGTGGTGCTGCTTACAGTTTCACACGGAAAGATTTCGAAGCGGGAAACATGTGAGGGAGTCACATAGGCAACAAAGGTTGAGTGCTGAAGTGATTCCTCTGTCATGCAGGTGATGATGCCCTGTGTTGCTTAGCGGTGATCGATACATTTGTCACTTACTGTGTGATAGTGACTTAAGTAGGAGGCAGACTGGTATGGGCAGACATACCACTGCATGGGGGGGGGGGGGTATGGGGGCAGAGGGAAAAAGGTAGCTAATCAGAAGGCCCAGCATGCCGTGACGCATATACAAAAAATGGTAAAAACCTTGTGTTACGCCCAAATCATAATTGATTCAAAAATCAAAATACCCAGAGGCTAAATATTAACATCCACTAACGTAGTTATTTGACATTCTGGTGCCGTCTAACACGGCTATTCAACACTGTTACAACATTTATGGGTCAAACAGGTTGGAAAAGCATCATATCTCCTCTTCATATTTCATATTTTTATTAGAGTTTATAGATTTTAGAGTGTGCAGAAGTTTATCAAAGTGAAATCAATGTCTGTTCTATGATTGAGAGGTGAGTGTAACCTGTTTTGATCATGTAAAGTATTTAAGTTGTCCTAGTGAGACCAACCACCTTGTATCGATGTGGTATCATACATGGTGGTTGTCATACTACAAATGAGGGGCTGTGATTGATTTATAGGTCCACACATCAAAAATCCTGTCTCACAATAGTAAAGAATCCTTTAAAATTCCTGCATCCAGAAATCACCAAAGATCATCACCAAAATCTAATTAAGTATTCCTTGTCCAAAATCCCACCTCTGGTGGGAACTTCATGAAAATCTCCAAAAAACAGTTTTCATAGTCCTGCAAACACACACACACACACACACACACACACACACACACACACACACATACACAAACGCACGCACAAACTGTGGGTATTGTATAAGCAACAGTATTTCTGTTCATAAGAAATGAGCGATGTGTCTTCTACAAAAGTCAGTGAGAAAACTAAAGTGCAGTGTAAAATGCTTGTCTGTGTTTACATGGGCCTCAAGTCGCACTTTTTAAAGATACCAATTAATGCCCCGCCATTCCACCCCCATCTCAGTCTGTTCAGAAACACGACAGAATCCGGGACACACCTACCACCACCATCAGTTTTTATGGTGAGAAAAAATAAAACACTAAATGTTTTCAAGAAAACATTAAGGGACATTAAATGGTTGAAGATGGAAGAGGTTATTATTTGTAAAAGGGGTGAAGGGTGAAGGAATAAGGGTCTTTATAAAGTGTTGAACTGTCGACCAGTTACGGAGTCAGGGACAGTGAAGTTTTGAAGAAACCTTTATTAAAATGTTAATAATGCTAACTAGCCACCATGCAACCATCCAACTGGTAAAAATGATGACATCAAAGGCACTCTTGACCATTCAATCAATATAACCCAAATTTCACATGTTCATAGTGTTCACCGTTCACAGATCACAGTTTCTCACTTAGCTTATAATATAAGCAGATCAGCAGAAGACATTGTGATCCAAGCCATCAGTTTGCTGAAGCTTGCAACAAATGTGCACCAACCTCCTGTGATCCATTTTGGTAACTGAGGTTTATTCCTGTAGGAAAGTAGGACCCTGTTGAGTGTGACTACTAAGATGCTTTGCCAGAGGAAATATTGATTAATTCAGGACTACTTATTCTTAGCAGTGCTCTCAAGCCGAGCTATATGGCTTGGATGGTTGTCCTATGTCCTGTCTGGTGTCTGTGCATGCCCACCATAAGAACACCAATAAGGCTGATGCTGATTAGCTGTTATATGTTGCTGACTGGTAGCAATGATAAAATTACAACTAAGGAAACTGCAACTGAAAAAATAGAGGCTTCTCCACCACTGCTCTGACTCGTGCAGAATAAACAAAAATCTAACTCATGTAAGCAGTAATTTATCAATCATTTGCCAAATCGCGTAACACTACTAGGGCCGTGGAAAGGCTTGAGCCTGTCTCAGCCAACACTGGACAAATACACCCTGATCAGCTCACGAGTCCATGGCAAGGCATGTCTCACATCCACACCCAGGGACAATTTGAATGTTCTCCCAGAGTACCTGGAAGAAACCTTTGCAAACATGGGGAACACATGTAAAGTCCACACAGAAACGCCCAACACCCAGCCCAGGAATCGAACCCAGGCCCTTCTTGCTGTGAAGTATATTCACAACTAACCTTCATATTTTAAAGAATTCTTCTGCCATCTGGGGACCCGGAGGCTGGGAGTTGTCTCTCCACATCATATGAATGTCTGAGTGGGGAAAAAACAGGTGAGGGGGAAATGTTAGCGCTGACACACATGATGCCTTCTTTGAAAAAACATTGCTCCACCAAAAAAATAAAATAAAATAAATAAACACACACACACTGCAAAACAGTTAGAAATACTACTTTAAATATAATTACAAATCCAGCTACTATGTCTCTTGAATAATTAGTTGCTTTCTAGATATATCCACACATTTCAAGCTTGAAATGGATTTATTCTATTGGCAGAATACTTACAGTAAGTATAGAAGAGAATCACCCCTTCACAAGTTTCACATTTTGCTGCTTTGCATGGTGGTGTAGTGGTTAGCACATCCTCCTGACAGCAATAAGGTCCTGGGTTCGAGTCCTGGGCTCAGGGGATTTTGTGTGAAGTTTGCACATTCTACCCTACCTGTGTAGATTTCCTCCAGGTACTCTGGTTTCCTCCAACAGTCCAAATACATATGCATGTTCAGAGTGTAGCCTGACTTCAGTTTCAACTGTGATACTGTAAGAGTGTTGATTTGAAGCCTGAAAAGAAGACACACACAAAAAATCTTTTTCCATCATTATTTACTCAATAAAACTTATAAAAGCTGTGGGAAATATATAAAACCAACAGGTTTATACTTTACACATCTGGACAATACAATATTCACCCAGTCTTTTTTACACAGCTCTTCGAGTTCAGTCAGATTGGATGGTGATGCTGGTCAACTGCAATCTTCGTCATTCCACAGATTTTCAGAAGAGTTTAAGTCTGGACTCTCACCAGCCATGCAAGGACATTCCCCTCTTTCTTCTTCAGGCTCTGTGTGGTCAACTTCAGCTTCCTGTCATGTTGGAAGGTGAAACTTCTTCCTCTTGAGAACCTTTTGACACAACACTGCAGTTTCCTCCAGAATACCATGGTATTTTGCCCATCTATTTTTCCTTCTATCTTGACAATTGCCCCAGTCCCTGCTGCAGAGAAAGACCCCACAAGAGGATGTTATCACTTCCATGCTTTACTCCATAACCTGTTTAAGGTAAAGTCTTTGAAAACGAGTGGCTTCCTTTGTGGCTTGAGTTCTATTTACTGCACTGCAGAACTAATAGCTTTAAAAAGCTGTTTATTTCAGTATTTTGAATGATTCTTTGTAAGCTGGTTTTGACACTGTTGTGTGCAAATGTATTTATTTAGGGCTGCATTTAGAATATTTTATCTACAATTTTTTTTTACCTTTCACCTTCAGCTACATGAAGAAACATTAAAATACAAAACATTACGTCACCTTCATAAGCACAAGTTAGTAACAAAAATTGCTTTCAATCAAACAGCATGAACAGAGCAGAGGATCCACAGATGATCACAGAGGGTCACATGATATGGTACCTCAGAAATCACAACAATGTCTTCAGCATCTTCACCAAATCACAACAGTCACATATTCCAATAGAAAATTGCATTTATCAGACCTTATCTCCAGTCAATGGCAGAAGAAACTTGACAGCAAGTGTCTTAAATAAGAGCAAACATTGTGTCTGTGTCAACACTGTGTTAGACCTCGTACAACCAACTAGATAGACCCAAAAGCAGGACAGACACAACAGGGTGTGGTGAAGGGGAATAATCCGTTTTATTAGGCACTCAGAAGTAAACAAGGTGCACGAGGGTGCTGTCGTAAACAGGGCTGGATCGTGGCGAGGCTGTGAAAAGCACAAGACGAACTGGCAGGGGACCAAGGGAGGACACAGAGCTTTTATCCAGTGGCAAATGATGGGGAATAGGTGAGGATAATCAGGGCGAGCCAGTAATTACCACCGGTGCAGGAGGGACTAAGGATACCTGAACAGAGAAAGAGCCAGAAACAAAACATGAGACAGAACATGATTCATCGCCCCCAGTGGGTTCTAACAGTACTCCCCTCTAGGACTGGCTCCTGATGGGCCTGCAATGTTTGGATTCTGCTTTTAAAAGTCATCAATCAGATTCCGGTCTATGATGAAGCTTGCGGGTATCCAGGAGCATTCATCGGGCTGTAACCCTCCCAGTTTATCAGGAATTGCCTACCTTGACCCCTCTTGCATACCACCAAGAGCTTCTTAACCGTGTAGACCGGTCCACCGTCTACCATCTTAGGCGGGGGCTTGGTGGGGGTACCAGATGGCTCTCTCGGAGTGGTTTAAGCCTGCTGATGTGAAAGGTCGGGTGTACCCGGAGGGACCTGGGGAGTCTCGGACAAATAGAAACAGGGTTAATAACCTTCAACACAGAAAACAGACCGACAAACCTGGGAGCCAGCTTCCAGGAGAGGACCCGCAGGGGAAGGTTCAGAGTGGACAGCCATGCCTGTTGGCCGGGAGTGTAGGTAGGAGCCAGATGGCGATGGTGATCAGCCACAGTCTTCATGCGCCTCTGACCCCAGAGGAGCAGCTGCCTGGCCCAAATCTTCTGGCATCTCCTTACCAAGGCATGTTACCTGCCAAGGTACTGTTACCTCCTTCTCATTGGCCAGGATTAGAGGTGGTTGGTAACCGTGGGTGGCCTGAAAAGGGGAGAGCCCGGTGGCCGCAGTAGGGATGTTGTGGGCGTATTCCACCCAGTTGAGATGCTCACTCCACGTGGCTTGATTCTGTGAAACCAGACATCTGAGACAGGTCTTCAGGTCCTAGTCGAGCCGCTCCATCTGTTGGACTCTGGGTGGTAGTCCGATGACAGGCTGACGGTAGCCCCCAAACAATTACAAAACTCCTTCCAGAACCCGGTTATGAATTGAGGTCCTCGGTCAGAGACGATGTCTGTGGGGAGGCTGTGTATCCAAAAATCCTGAGTGATCAGGATATGGACGGTCTCCTTGGCTGAGGGCAGCTTGGGCAGGGGGATGAAGTGAACCGTTTAAAAAAAAATCAGTCTACCACCGTAAGCACGACCGTATTACCTCTCGAGGGAGGCAGGCCCGTGACGAAGTCCAAGGAGATATGCGACCATGGTCAATGTGGCACTGGCTGGAGGAGCCCCACCCGGGTGTGTCGTGGCGTTTTGTTCCTGGCGCAGACCGAGCATGCCCCAACATATCCCGCCACGTCCTTGACTAGGGACAGCCACCAAAAGCGCTGCTTGATGACATACATAGTGCGCCTCACCCTGAGGTGACAGGACAGCTGGGAACTGTGTGCCCAATGAATAACCTGTAAACGCAGTCTCTACGGTACAAACAAGCGATTGCACGGGCACCCCTCAGAAGAGGGTCCGTCTCGCCAGGCCTGTTTAACTGCCTCCTCTATCTGCCAGGAAACCGCCCCCACCACCTGGTCGGAAGGTAGGATGGGTTCAGGTTCCTGGGCAGACGGTTCCTACTCCCACAACTGGGACAGCGCATCTGACTTGGTATTCTGTGAGCCCGGTCGATAGGAAAGGGTAAACTGGAACTGGCTGAAGAAGAGGGCCCATCTGGCTTCACGTGAGTTCAGTCGCTTGGCCGAACTGAGGTATTCTAGGTTCTTATGGTCCGTACAGACCAGGAAAGGCTGGTCCACCCCTTCCAGCCAGTGCCTCCATTCCTCCAAAGTGACCTTGATAGTAGCTTCCAATTCCCCATGTCGTAGTTGCTCTCTGCCGGGGACAACTTGCAGGACAGAAAGGCACAGGGGTGTATCTGTTTATCTTTGGGGGAGCGCTGAGACAGGACCGCCCCCACCCCCACGTTGGAAGCATCTACCTCCACAATGGACTGCAGCTTGGGGTCAGGAATCTTCAGTACCAGGGCAGTTGTGAACAGCTTCTTGAGTCTCTGGAAGGCCCCCTTTGCCTCTGGGTTCCACTGGAAAGAGACCTTGGAAGAAGTAAGTGCATGCAGAGGAGCCGCCATGAAACTGAAATTCCGAATGAACCTCGGGTAGAACACAAGTATATTGTCAAGGTAAACAAAAACATAATTTAGGTACTCACGTAGTACCTCGTTGGTGAACCCCTGGTAGATGGCGGGGGCGTTGGGCAGCCTGAACAGCATGACAAGGTATTCGTAGTGGCCTGTGGGTGTGTCTCCCTTGCGTATCCTGACCAGGTGGTATGCGTTCTGCAGGTCTAACTTGGTGAATACCCGAGCCTGTTGGAGCAACTGGAATGCGGAGGAAATGAGGGGAAGCGGGTACTGGTTCTTAACTGTAATGGTGTTCACAGTGCGGTAATCAATGCATGGCTGGAGTGTGCCATCCTTTTTTTCCACAAAGAAGAAGCCCGCTCCAGCTGCCGAAGAGGATGGGCAGACGATGCCAGCCTGTAAGGAGCTCTGGATGCACTGGTCCATGGCTTTCTTTTTCTCGAGAGGGGGTACAGTCCCACGGGCGATGAGGCGAGAGAGAGATGGCCCTGGACTTACTAAAAACCTCCTTGAGGTTGTCGTAGCATGGGGGTACCCTGGACAGATCTGGGTAATCACAGAGCTCAGGCGGAGACAGGCTGGGGGGTGGTACCGCTCTGATCCCCAACTGCTTGGCCAATGAACTGTCCATCAAGCTCTCGTCTGCCCCTGAATCGACGAGAGCCTGTAGGGAGACAACCTTGCCCAGGATTAGCAGAGTAACAATAGTTCAGGCGTGTGGAGACATGTATGTGCGGGTCACTAGGCTTACCTGGGCATACTTACAGTCCGTGTCCCGGTCCTTTTGGCTGGACAGGAGATGGCTTGGTGGCCGGCTTGCCCCCTCCCTCTGATGGCGCTGGTGTTCTTCCAGGTCTAATCGGGCTTGGCCCAGCTGCATCGGCTCTTCCGGAATTCCTTCGCTACTGGTGAAGAGGACAGCAGTGACCCACGAAGAAGCTCTCGGTGAGCGAGGGTCCCTCAGGCGGCACGGCGGCACTCCGCTTCTCTTTCCCAAAGCCGGTTGTCAATGTGAACCGTGATGTCCACCACGTCCTCATTCTCGGCCGGTGTCTTGAGGGGGGCCAACTGGTCCTTGATATCGCTACTCAGCCCGCTGACGAAGGCGTCCGTGATGGCCGGGGTATTCTATCCACTGGCGGCCAGCATTCGGAACTTAATGGTGTACTCAATAACCCTCCGGGAGCCTTGGCATAGCCCGAGCAGGGCTCTGGAAGCATCACACGCCGGAGAGGAGTAATCGAACATCTGGGTGAGTGCACTCTTAAATTGCTTAATGATGTGGACTAACGCTGCGCCTTCGGCCCACTCAGCGGTGGCCCATGCTGCCACTATTTACAAGAGGTAGGAGATTATGAATGCAACCTGGGCCTTCTCTGAAACAAACGCGGCCTGCTCGTTCTGGAAATGCAGCTCACACTGAACCAGGAAGGAGTGGCATTTCCCGGACTCGCCCAAGTACTTGTCCGGCGGAGCAAGGCGCACGGGATGAGATGGGGGGGTGTAGAAGGCGGGGCGCAGGCTGATGGTAGGGGCTCCGGCAGGGTTAGCTGGGTTGAAACCAGCCACTCCAGGCTAGCGGTCAGCTGACGCAGTTTGGAGCCCAACAGGTTAACCTGGGTCCATACCTCCTCAGCTACCGACTCTGGCTTTTTTAAAATGGAATGTCACATCTCTGGCAGGGAAGGAACCTGCGCTGGTTCGCGCAGTTGAGATATAGTTGGGCTCACTTGGCACATAGCTTGGGTTCTGAAACCACCCCTCTCAGAAGGGGTTGGACCTTGTTTTATTCTGGAGTTGCTCATGGGGAGAGGCAGGAGGCTGATGTGGGCATCCCTGTTGCCCCCTGTCTCAGTGCCCACATGTTGGGGTTCTCCGAGTTGATGGAAGTGTAGCCTCCCTCCGGTTCCAGGTGTGGGATCGGGTCATGTTGTTTGTGGTTATGCAGCAAATGACAGTTCAGAGTACAGACCCTTTTTGGAGTCCCTAGGGGGTGTGCTAGAGGGCGCTCCCCCTAAGGACTCTCGTCATCTTGGGAAACTTCAACACCCATGTCAGCAATGACAGTGTGACCTGGAAGGGAGTGCTTGGTAGGTAAGGCCTCTCTGATCTGGTCGAATATTGTTTCGTTGTTGGACTTCTGTGCTCATCACAGTTTGTCCATCACATACACCATGTTCAAAAATAAGGGTGTTTATACGTAAGTGCACATGGCACCAGGACACCCTAGGCTACAGTTTGATGATCGACTTTGTAGTCATGTCATCGGACATGCAGCCACATGTTCTAGGCATTTAACCAACCAATCACCACCTGGTGGTGAACCAGCTCCGATTGCAAGGGAGGTTGCCCTCCACACTTTAGAGGTCCAAGTGTGTAGGCAGGGTCTCCTGGAAACATTTGGTGGAGTATCCTGTCAGAAGGGCCTTAATCTTTCACCTCTGGCAGAACTACAACCACATCCGAAAGGTGGCTGGGGACATAGAGTCTGAATGGGCCATGTTCCATGGTCATTGGTTGCCTGTCCTGGGAGCAACCCTTGAACCCTGTGGTGAACACCTGCAGGGGCAAGTTAAAAAATGAGGCCTATCAGGTCCTTTTGGCCCATGGTACTCCTGAGTATCCTGAGGTACCGACAGGCCAAATGTGCTGCAGCCTGGGCTGTCACTGATGAAAACTCTCGGCTGTGGGAGGAGTTTGTCGAGGGCCTGAAAAAAGGTTGACCTTGAAAAGGTTCTGAACCACCATCCGGCATCTCAGGAGGAACATGTGCTTTGTGGACTTGGAAAAGGCTTTCGACCATGTCCCTGTGGCTATGGGGTGTGCTCTGGGAATATGAATCCTCTGTATTGCTGGAACTAGAGCTTGGTCTGCATTGGTAACAACATGCCAAATTCGTTTCCAGTGGTGGTTGGACTTCACCAAGGCTGTCCTTTGTTTCTGTTCATGATATTTATGAATAGAATTCCTAGGTGCAGCCAAGGCATTTAGAGGTTATAGTTTGGTGGCCATAGGATCTTGTCTTTACTCTGCAAAGGATGATGTTTTGGCTTCATGAAGCCCGAACCTCTAGCTCTCACTGGAGTGATTCGCAGGGGAACGTGAAGCGGCCGGGATGAAAATCAGCACCGCCAATCCGAGGCCATGGTTGTCAGCCAGAAAAGGGTGAAATGCACCCTCTGGGTCTGGAATGAGGTCCTGCCCCAAGTGGAGGAGTTCAAGTATCTCAGATTAAGTGCCCGGATTAAGCAGAAAAAGATGATGATAAAGATAAAGAGTGTTATGTTTGTTTGAATGCGAGTGCTGGTATGTTACCTACTCTTCTTTGGCTGTTAAGCCGATACAGCTCCTTCTGTCCTAGTGATTGGATCAGTCGAATACAATCCTTATACTACTTAACACCGGTTTATTTAATTGGAAGCTCATCCTGCTGCGTCTGTGCTGTTTGAATGAGGTCCACCCATAGCTGATCTGTTAAAGCTCGGGCTGCATGATGTTTCATTTTGAATTCTTTTTACATACCTCTGCTTAATGGTAGGACATACTATTTCACAGTCATTTTGCTGGGGATGAATGGGAAATCTTTTATTACATATTTATTATTTTATTTCCAGAAATAGGGCAGTGGTGGCCTGGTGGTAGGGTGCTGGATTACTAATAACAAGATCAGGGGTTCAAGCCCCACTATCAGCGGGTTGTCACTGCTGTCCCCCCAGTGCAGCTAACTGGGTTATCAAATGC
>JBCNYG010103223.1:0-13647 GCA_039654305.1 Porochilus rendahli | reverse complement strand
CTGAGATGGGCACCAGCCTCCCCGCGACCCTAATTAGGAATAAGCGGTTCAGAAAATGAATGAATGAATGAATAAATAAATGAATGAAAAGTATGACCCACTTTTTTTGTTACATTCAACAGTGATTTAAAATCTTTCTGAAATGTTAACCTGAGTATCAGCTAAGGGTTTATACTGTATGCTAGTCTCGGTAAAACCACTTTACCCACACCTGTACCTCTTTCTGAATATTTCACATGGAAAAAAAAAATATCCAATAGACTTGTGCACACCCTGGCAGCATGCAGAACTCAGGCTTGCTCTGAAGTATTTGTAGATTCATTGTCTTGTATTTTCGGGCACTATACAAGAGCTGACAACCATTATTACATTCCCTTTTATGAAATTAACCAATGTCTGGCAAAGAATATCTCTGGCTGATCCATTACCATTTCGACTCAGATTAACATTTTTGAGAGGAATTTTGTATGCGTTTTTGGTGTGCATTTGCCAGCAATTACGGTTATACCAATATGTGACCCTCCAGCACAAAACCAATTGGAACTGGTATGACCCATGTAAGAGTTAGAATGGCACCAGTAGAAGGCTGCTCATAGAATAATGTCATCTGTCATTTGCCACTTCCTACCTAGAGGTTGCGTATGTCCTACTGTCATGCACTGTTAGCAGCTAGCATGCATGTGGGGTTGGGGGGTTGGGGGTTTCAAAACTAGTTTTAGAGTGAACATAACCATTAGGAGATGATAATGTCATACATTGTGTTGTACACTCTAAAACTAGTTTTGAGTTGAACTCCCGAACCATGTGCACGCTAGCCGTTAACAACGCGCAACATTAGGACATAAGTGGCCTCCAAGTAGGAAGTGGAAAATGAAAGATGACTTTATTCTCTGAGCTGGTGTGGCATGGGGACCTCTACTGGTGCAGCGCGGTGGCGCAGTGATTAGCATGTCTGCCTTGTAGCAAGAACGTCCTGAGTTCGATCCGCTTAGGGCGTTTCTGTGTGGAGTTTGCATGTTTTCCCCGTGCTTGCATGGGTTTCCTCCGGGTACTCCGGTTTCCTCCCAAAGTCAAAAACCATGCACAGTAGGCTAACTGACTGCTCTAAATCGCCCCTTGGTGTGAGTGTGTGTGAATGAGAAAGAATCAACGAGTTAGCTGAGTTGAGCGCCAGCCTCTCCGTGACCCTAATTAAGCGGCGGGAAATTAAATAAAGGGAAATGAATGAGTGAATGAGTGTATAAGCCAGGCAAATGCACTTTCATTAAAATGAATACATGAGACAGAAACGTATACATGGATAAATTCCAGTAAAAAGCAGCACCATTTATTAGTTCTCTAAAATAAAAATATCAATTATTTTGAGAGAAAGAGTCATGACAGAAAATGAAAATGCACATATTGTGATTATCCAAAAAAGCAAACATTGCCAGTAAAGCCAAATCACAGTGCTGGCTCAGCAACTGATGTTTAAACAAGCGAAAAGTCACACATGAGCCAAAATATGGGATTTAGCAGGAATGGACTGCCAAGTAAAGCCGCATAAACAAACCACAAAAGCAGGCAACAAAAGAGTGACAGGTTTCATAGTAATTGGGTTCATAAACCATTGAAACAAATCAGAAGGATTTAGACATAGATGTGTGAAAGATCTACATTAAAAAAATGCTAAGTTATATTAACTGTTAGGAACAACAGCGCATGTTTACATTCATCCAAAAAAAAGTTAATTTTGCAGGTGTGAAACTGTTTTTGCAGGTGAGCTCATTCATTACCATAGCCTGCAGAGCATACAGATGAACTTTTTTAGTTTTTTTTTTTAAGAATGTGGTATTTTACACATCATTAGCAAATGAATAGCAAATTAAGGGCAGGCAATTAATTTCTGAAAGCATTTTTTCACCCCATGGCATGTTGGCAAAGAAATTAGTATTGCTGCCTCACAGCTCAAGGTTCAGACAGAAGGTTTTTAAGTTACAGACATTTGTGTGTTTGTGTGCATTTACTTTATATGGGATTCCTTAGTTTCCTTCCACTCCCAAACATGTGTCACTAAATTGATTGGCTAAACTTATTAGCAACAAAGGTTTTTAGCTATGCCTCAGAGTCAAGGACTTGCTCTCTCTGATTGCTACAGTGTTACTACTTACATAATTCTTTGCGCTGAAATACGTGTCTGGATGCACACATTCTGCACTATTCCATTCACACGCACAGTTGTTCCACTTTTCTCTAATCATAGTATTCAATTTTTAAGGACTCAACAAAATTACATTGTAAGGTATTCCCTCTTGATCCTGAGAGTCATGCATACATTTATCTTTACAATTCTTGTTTTAGACGTGTTAAGTTGTTATTACAATGAATTTCATTACAAATAACCATGGGGTGTAGCAGAAGCAGGAAACAATGGACTATTTATGGATTTGACTGACTATGACAAAGGTCAAATTATAAAGGCTAAATGACTGGGTCAAAGCATCACAATCCAGTACCTATCAAAAATGGTAGAAGGATGGACAAACAGCAAACCAAGAATGCTCTGAGGGGCAATGAAGTACACTACAAGTTGAAAAGTTTGGATACACCTTCAACTTCAGTTAGATTGAGTTGATGTGTCCAGACTTTTGACAGACACTGTATGTTATAGAAGCGATATAAAAACAATCGTTTCCTCTCCAGGCTGTTTTTTCCTTCTCCCAAAGTTATGCTGCAATTCATTGTACCCATAACTCTAATTAACTTTCTGCAGTCAAGGTTGTGATGCGAGTGCAATGGGACGGTCATTGAAACTTGGAAAACCAGGAACTTGGGCAACTTGTCTGCTGTTATTCAACTAATTTAATTCAAATACCCGTGCAAAGATATCAAATAATCAAATTTTATTTATAGCACTATTTAAGTGTAAGTTTTTTTGTCCATTTTTTTTACTGCTACTTTACTTCAGGAGAGAATGTCTGAAGTTTTGCGAGGAATAGATTACAGCAGGTGAAGGAAGAAGCTTTATAAGAAGAATGTTACTTTGGCATTTATTATCTATCTAAACATTGTTGCAGACCAAGTACACCTCTTTATGGCAGTAGTGTTTCCTAATGGCAGTAGCCTCTTTCAACAGGATAATGCACCTGCCATTCTGCAAAAACTGTTCAGGAATGGTTTAAGGAAAACTGGCCTCGAAATTTCTCATGTCTGGGAAGTGTTGTACAAACAAGTAAAAAACATATTCTACTAACAGGGGTTAAAGGATGTGTTGCAAACTGCCTGGTTCCAGATTCAACAACTCACTTGGAGTCTAAGCCTTGATAGATTACAGCCATTTTTTGACACCAGTAATAGACCCACACACAACAATAAACAGCTGGCAAATGCACCTGTGTGCTTCTACTTTCATGAAATCCTCTTTCAGCCTCCTTTTTTTTTTAAAACAAATTGATATCACCAAGTATCACTGAAGCACTTTTTCTTTCCGGATTTTTTTTATATTTCCCATTAAACAATTTATTTCATTTTAAAATGAAAATGCAAATTTGTATGTTAGCTAATCAAGCCAAAATATCTGTAGAGGCTAAACATACTCATGTGAACAACTTATAATGGCAGACAAAAAATAAAATGCCATTTTTCAGCTGAGCTTTTGAAAGAAAAGACATGTAGCGAGACTTTAAAAGAGGAAAAATCGTGCCTCTTTAATTTAAATTGGTTGGGCATATTAGCATCAAGCTTTGTGTAAAATGAGTTTAGCTTCCCTGGCTTTTATGTGTATGAGTAAATTTACTGTGGATGGATATTTGCTTACTCCCATTTTCATGGGTTTAGCTTTCATGGTAAGGGAGATAAGCCAGAAGTTACTGGTCATGAACGTATGTGGAGACTGTTTACATTAACTGGAGTTTATTGTGGACTGGCAGCTGAAGACATACAGGAAATCCAACACAAGCCTAAACAAGGGAGCATAGCATGTGGCAGACTAATAAGTATAAATTAAGCAAAATGAGAATGAGGCAAATTAACCATCAAGGACATGGAATGGTGTTATGGGTTAAAGTGGCTGTCTAGTAAACTGGAGATCCTGGGCCTTGTGCTGATGCAATTGCTGGGGTCAGCTGTAGCCCAATGGTTATAGATGTGGGTCTGGGACCGAAAGGTTGCTGTTTAGGTTCCTGAACCAGCAGAAAAAAAATGTTTTCCACCTTTATGGCTGAAGTGCCCTTGAGGAAGGTACCTAACTCCCAACTGTTTCCTTGGCACTGCAATGTGGCTGCCTACTGCTCTGATTGTGTGTTCTTACTCTTCACATATGTGTGTGGTCATTTTGGATGGGTTGAATGAAGAGGCAAAATAAATAAATAAGTAAATAAATGCTGAAAACAACAAAACTGCAACACAACAAGGAAATCCAAGGCTGATGCCAAGGCGGTTACCGAAAAAGGAACAACAGTCGATGTTCGAACAAACCTAAATTTACTTCTTAAATGCCGCCCACTCAATTTGCCAGCAAATCAGAAGTGGAGTTTTACTATGAAAGCCCTCACAGACATGAACGAATACTCCATGTTTAAAAGCAGGCAAGTAACAGCTCCCATTCTGAGACTAAAAGGTCAGCAATTTCAGAATGACTCATTCACCTCATTTGATTGTATGAAGAAATCTCAGCCATCGATCTTGCACAAGACCTTGTCCTTTGCCTTTTACACAAGTTGAATGCACTAGGTTAATAACCAATTATTATCTCATTACAGTAGCACCTTTTAAGCAGAGGGATGTATCAAGCAGAAAGTGGCCAGTCATTTCTTGCCGATGATGTGTTGGAAGCAAGAACAAGAAACAAGTATCAGGATCAGAATTATTTTGACAAGGGCCACAGTGAGATGGCTAAACGACGCGGTACAGGTCATCTCCAAAACGACAGGTCATGTGGTGTTTTGCTGGTATGCAGTGGTTAGTACCTAACAAAGGTGGTCCAAGGAAGGACAATTAGGACATATGGTGGTAGCTGTGATAAAATGTAACCATGTCTGAACTTTAAGACTTTATAATACTTAAGACTGAAAATAAAAGTATCCTCATTACGAGCTTGGCAGTGCATCTGTGCATCTAAGTCATAAAATTCAGGCAATGAAGGTATTACAATCAGGTACTAAAGATTACATTTTTATTTAAGATGAAATCCTTTTCAACTGTAGAGAACATTTTGCATGTCAACCCCCCCCTTTTTTTTAACCTAACATGCCAGAGTGACAAATACTATCACTGTTCCATAGACCTTTAGTGTAATAATTCAATAAACATGAGCTTTCATTCAGCTTTGATGCTCGGGATTTCTCTGTTTTTATTACTCTACTAGCCTGGCTAACAGAATATGCTCATTTTACAATCACATCTGTTGCATGCCATGAGTAGAGCTGTAAAATAAAGCCCCAGATGGTGGGTAGGAGGCTTTATTTATTTATTTATTTTCTTTAGCTCAAACTGGTGAGCCTTTCTCATTCTGTCTCCTCAAGCCAATCACATCAACCTCAGGGTCAGTCTGTTTCAGCTTTTAAACTCTGTTCACATTTGGCTTAATGGACAGCGGCATATGAAACTCTATCTTATGTTCCAAAATGGGCGATTACAGCACTGACACAGCAATATGATAGCATAATCATTGATGGCGCTCAGGCAATGGCTTTAGAATGAAGAACCAAGTCCTAATAACAGAGACGAAAATAGTTAAAAAGACAGGGCGGGAGAGATTTAGAGCAAGATACTCTACAGTGAGTTTGTTCAATCAGCATTGGATGCCATATATAATGTCACTGTTCAGTTTTCGTAGAGCTCTACAGCAGCTCCCTGGTGTCGCCTTAAACAAACCTCACATTTCTCAGAATAAATCGATACATGGGAAAACCCTGCTGCGTCAACACACAACATGCTTCGAGTAAATTGCACCTTTTCCCTAGTTTCATGCTTTCCTGTGTGTATGTGTCAATGTGTATAGTCCACAAGGTAGAACAACAGGTAATGGGAATCAAGGTGCACCAGGCATGTCTTCCTTTAAGACCATAAATCAAATAGTTCATACTTTTTCCAAATGTTGTAGTGGGATTTAATTTTACTTTGTGAAATCAATCTGGCACATCCATCTCACAAAAGGTTTTTGAGTCACATTTTTGGAGCATCTTTTTAAAAGCCACATTAAACAAATTCCAGAAATCACTGGATACATTCCATATTAATTAAAACACACTGGTTTAAAATATCCTTTTTGGCAACTCTCTTCTTGGCACAAAAGCAAATTCAACTATTACCACAGCTTTAACTTATATCCACCCCCCACCAGAATGAAAGAAAGTCTATTGTGATTAGGCTCATGGGAAGCACGTGCATATAATGTAGTGCAAGTGAAAATGCTTTTAATTCAATTCAATTAAACCTTTGATTTAAAAGAAACCTTTGATTGGTGCATGCTCTCTCTCTCTCTCTCTCTCTCTCTCTCTCTCTCTCTTTCTCTCTTTCTCTCTCACTTTTTTTTTTGCCCTTGATTTTTGTAATTGCAATACACAGACCGAAAACATATTTTAAATTCATAAAAATTCCAAAACAAATAGAAGCGGATAAAAGGTGAAATCACTGCTGTTTGCACACGATGTATTTGTGTGTGTACATACACACATCCCTTTTATGTTAAATCTTAACTGCATTAAGGAGCTTGTTCTGTTGCTTTAATATCACATTGTTATTCATCAGCAAAATAAAATTTTATCATAATTCAAATAATTAATGCCTGATATATAATTAATGTGCTGAGTTTTGTTTGTTTATTTTTTCCTTTCTTTTTCTAAATCAGTCTCCCTTACTTAAAATACCATAGTAACAGTAAAATCTGACAGTAAATTCTTCTTTTTCTTCTTCTTCTTCTTCTTCTTCTTCTTATTATTATTATTATTATTATTATTAATATTATTAATATTATTATTAAAATAATTATTTAGCTGAAATGGATTTTTTGATTGAATTTCTTTACCTGGGTTTTAATTCTGTTTATTTACATTAATTCAATAATTTGCCAACCCACTTAATCCTATAGGAGTAGTGGAGAGACTCACCTCAACTGACTCCGAGCTGGGGTAAACCCTGGACAGATTGCCAGTCCATTACATTATTTACAGATTATTTAAAAAGATAAATGGACAAGATCTACCACTCCTAGCTCAAGTGCTATGAGCTAGAAAATGAAGTGGCATACATAATGTGTTATGCTGCTCCTGACTTAAAAAAAAAAATAAAAGTTTGGAATTATGTCATACTTGGAGCAAGTATGGTGACTTTAGCCTTCCTTTGATGATAGCTGTCATGTGGCAGGCTGAATGGGAATCGGGTACAACAAAATAAGTGAGAATATTAAGGAAAAAGCTAAAAAAATTAAATTAAAATAAATAAATAAAATTACAAAAAACAAACAATGTTTGTTTAAAAAACGAACCAATTTTAAAAAATAAATAAATAAATAGACTAGTAGAAATCAAATGCTTTAAGCTTGCACTACTACCAAACACATCATACCACACCTAAGTTGAAAGCAGCTTGCACCTGCCAGAGTAAAGTACCTCAGGGACTTTCCCTTGTCCTGCAGAAAGCACACAGTGTAGATGCGTGGTGCCCCATGTATCACTTAATGCCTTTAATGGTGCCTTTAAAATAACACAAAATCTCAGAAGCACCTTTCTTGAGACAAATGTGTCCAATTCATGAGTACTTATTATTTTTATTTTTTATTTTTTTGCAGTAATCACCACCAAATCCAATTAAAGGTCAGGAGACTTATGCTGTAGTGCAGGTTTGATTGTATTATGTTTAAATCCTTTAACATTTTTATGGAATATCTACCAATGAACTTTCTATTCAGCTCAATGCTTCAGCAGCAAAGTCTAAAGCTAAAGCTAAGCTAAAGCAATGTTTCTTTCAATTTAAATGTGATTTATTTTCTACTCGGATAAAGTGCTTTGCATTTTGACTCATGAGCAGTACACTGCAAATTATTTGATTTGATTTCAGAAGCCCACCATTAAGAAATTAAAATCAAGGACCGCTACGTCGCCTGGATTGGCATTACCGGGGCCCCACCCTGGAGCCAGGCCAGGGGTTGGGACTCGCAGGCAAGCGCCTGGTGGCCAGGTCTTTGCACACGGGACCCGGCCGGTCTCAGCCCAAAACGGCACCATGGGCTCGCCTTCCAGTAGGCTCACCACCCGCAGGAAGGTCCATGAGGGGCCGGTGCAATGTGGTTTGGGTAGCAGTCGTGGTGTGGGGCCTCGGTGACCCAAACCTGTGACCAAACCTCTGGCAATCAGGACATGGAATGTCACCTCGCTTGGGGGAAAGGAGCCTGAGCTTGTGCGCGAGGTTGAGAGGTACCGGCTAGAGATAGTCAGGCTCACCTCCACGCATAGTTTGGGCTCTGGAACCCAGCTCCTTGAGAGGGGCTGGACCCTCCACTACTCTGGAGTCGCACAGGGTGAGCGACAGCGAGCTGGTATGGGCTTGCTCGTAGCTCACCAACTCAGCCGCCGTGTGTTGGAGTTTACCCCGGTGAACGAGATGGTCACTTTCCTGCGCCTTCGGGTTGGGGATAGGTATCTTACTGTTGTTTGTGCCTACAGGCCGAACGGCAGTAAGGAGTACCCAGCCTTCTTGGAGTCCCTGGGAGGGGTACTTGACAGTGCGCCGACTGGGGACTCCACTGTTCTACTGGGGGACTTCAACGCTCACGTGGGTGATAACAGTGATACCTGGAGGGGCGTGATCAGGAGGAACGGCCTCCCCGATCTGAAGCAGAGTGGTGTTTTGTTATTGTATTTCTGTGCTTGTCACACTTTGTCCATAACAAACACCATGTTCGAGCATAAGGTTGTCCATAAGTGCACGTGGCACCAGGACACCCTAGGCCGGAGGTCGATGACTGACTTTGTTGTCATTTCATCTGATCTCTAGCCGCATGTCTTGGACACTCGGGTGAAGAGAGGGGCTGAGCTGTCAACCGATCACCACCTGGTGGTGAGTTGGATCCGCTGGCGGAGGAAGAAGTTGGATAGACCCGGCAGACCCAAACGTATGGTGAGGGTCTGTTGGGAACGTCTGGCTGAACCCTCTGTCAGGGAGATCTTCAACTCCAACCTCTGGGAGAGCTTCTCCCAGATTCCGAGGGAGGCTGGAGACATTGAGTCCGAGTGGACCATGTTCTCAGCCTTCATTGTCAACGCGGTGACAAGGAAGTTTTAGACTCAAGGAAGTTTGAAGTTGTGGAGCCAAGGTCTCTGGTGCCTGTTGTGGCAACAACCCCCGGACCCGGTGGTGGACACCGGAAGTAAGGGATGCTGTCAGGCTGAAGAAGGAGTCCTACCGGGTGGGACTCCTGAAGCCGTTGACAGGTACCGGCAGGCCAAGCGAGCCGCAGCATGGGCTGTCCGGGAGGCAAGAACTCGGGTCTGGGAGGAGTTCAGTGAGGACTATCGGCGCCTCAGAAGGGGGAAGCAGTACTCTGCCAACACTGTTTCCAGTGCAGGTGGGAGGCTGTTAACCTCAACTGGGGATATTGTCGGATGGTGGAAGGAATACTTCGAGGATCTCCTCAATCCCACTGACATGCCTTCCATTGAGGAAGCGGAGGCTGGGGACTCAGAAGTGGAATCTTCCATCACCCAAGCTGAAGTCACTGAGGTAGTTCATAAGCTCATCAATAGCAGGGTGCCGTGGGTGGATGAGATCCGGCTGGCCTGGGAATGCTTTGGGGTCCCCCCGGAAGAGCTGGAGGAAATGTCTGGGGTGAAAGAAGTCTGAGCATCTCTGCTTAGACTGCTGCCTCCGCGACCCCGCCCCGGATAAGCGGAAAAAGTTGATGATGATGATTATGATGATGATATCTGCAACTCGTGTTTTTCAAACACTCTGATCCACACTGCTTCTTCTTCACATAAATGAGGGAGTGTGTGAGGGAGTTTTTAAATCAGTATGTGAAAATGGTTGATGTACAGGGCAATTAAACCCATCAGTTTGAATAATGGCACTTATTTATAATAATATATAATAAATAATATACTTATTATTTTTTTTCTCCTTCTTGGTCTTTTCTTGGTCTAAAGTAACGCCGATTCAGACCAGTTCTAAGATTCATCATATGAGCCTGGCTCAGTTCTATATGGCAGCAATGAATCTTTATCATGTTCATTCAATTTTGCAGTTCTAGATTTTTCCTCACTTTGTGGCATGTATTTAACTGGAGGATCTGATGTAAGCAATTTGGGCATATCAGTGGTAGACTCCGTACACCCACAGGTGAATATCAGAAGAGGAACAAAGTTTTTGGCTAGCACATCCTGTCTCTCTGCTTACTGTAACTGTCTTTTACACGTACCACATTTAGGACCTCCTGATGCTCCTGACGCTAGTTCTTTTCTGCTGCTTCCTTGGCTTTAGAACGTGTTCCTTTCATAAATATTAAATGATTTTTAGTTGGTTTACTCTCATCTGACCTAGGTAACAATCCCTGTTCTTGCTTTTAAATTACCCACTTACTCCATTTTTTCTGTTTTTTGGACCACTCATCTCAATCTACCCTTGCTTTAAGTATTTTCTTTGATTAATCTAATATTATACCAAAATCTGTTATTATTTTACAAGTAAAATTTTAATCCTACTTATTGAACAAACTATGTGAATCCCTGGGGCCCAAACATGGGCATGCAGTGACCTTTTTGAAAAGCAACATGTCTAAACTTCTAGCAGGCATATGCTGTGCCGGGTGGGACAGCTTATGGCCTGTGATGCCAAGAGTATTACACGCCTTTGTTTCTGTTAGATTAAAAAAATTCACTCACAGGGCTTTTAATGCCTTTATTTAAACCCACAATGCAAAATTCTCTCTTCCCAGGTATACTTGTGGTAGGAATTCGGGCTCAGTCTAAACCTTCAGCCCTACACTATCTCAGTCACCTATAATTGTTGTAAGTAGAGATAAACCACCCACATTTCAAGCCTAAATAGTACAAAACACAGCCACTTATATCTATATATTTACTACTCTACTTTATTTTCCTTGTCTCATGAGGTTTGGTTTGTATATACTATGCCTCCGGTTCCCAGAACCGACCTGAAATTGGAATCCTAAACCAAATTAGGGTTTCGACACACATATTGTGGCGTCCAACATCTTCTCTTCAATTCATTTACAGGCATAGATTTTATAACAAGAGGTCACTCAGCCAAGGGTGACTTCTTGCAACTGGTGATATACAGTAGGTGAGTCCCAGGCTTCACACTATGCCTCCCGTTTCCAGAACCGAGCTGAAAATGGAATCTTGAACTAAAATCAGGGTGTCAACATACCTAATATGGTATTCCAAACATCCTCTCTCCATTTTTTGCAGCTTATCCATAAATTCTAAACATGTTTATGATTATGCAACATCACATGTATACATGTGTTCATAACTCCAAATAAACATACAAGAATTAAACCTGATCAAAATTTAGTAGAGGCTGTGAATTTATAGAACTCAGCTCTGTTACAATTACAATTATCTATTGCCAACTGCAGAAATTTATAAAAGGTTTTCTGCTTACCTTAGTGAAGACCCGGGTCAATCATCACAACACCTGATTTCACCTATGCCTTCTCCTCTGTTCGTGAGGATCAATCACACATCATGTCGGGATCACAAAATTGTAAGGAACCATCTTCTTTAGGCTTCACTGATGTCTTGTGTTCGTTGATGTGTGAAAGACCAAGCAGATTCAATCAGTTCCCAATTTAATACTTTAATAAAATAAAACAAAATAAGTACAAAGCACATGTGATCTTGCCTCATGGTCATGGGCTTCATTCAGTCCAAACCACCTTCTCCTAGCAACCAGACAAAGTGATCCTTGTCTTATTTCCGGTCCCAAGTCTTTATCCTCTTCAGGGTGATTCCATCTTGTCAACTGGTGGTGTGTTGGAAAATACACATGAAATAGGATCTTCATCCAGACTGATGCTGTTCCTAACTTATAGCCTTTAACCTCTAACACAGATATTATATGTCTGCAGCCAAACACGGGCAAAACACAGCATTATATATTAATTTACAGATGCAAACAACACACTTAATAATAGTTGACAGACTTATAGAGGCAAAGACTATCTTGTTCATGTGAAAGAATTTAGGAGTTTTCTATACCTATTTGATTGTCGGAAACTAAGAGTGTGCTTAACACTTCTTTTCATAGAATGTGTTCATGTTTTACACAAATGCAGCAGGGAAACAGAAACAACACAGGAAATTGTGGATAAAAGAATACGACTTCTTATCAAATTCTATCAAATTCAAAATCTGCCTTTTTTGTTTTTGGAACAGTAGAAAATTGACTCTGATGCTGTTCATCAGGATTTTAGCATACCAACCATTTTGGTGGGGATTATTTATTTGAAATCAATGTAAATAATTAGCAGATTTTATCATTGGGAAGCATAGTGATAAGATTCCAGTCGTTTAATATCATGTACATTTTGCCAACATTACCCATTTTCATCTATTACATGCAGAGTACCATAACGTAGAGATGTAGAGCTTTCTTAGTATCATATGAACACTTATACAGGGCCCAGGGTCCTTTCAATTATAGAGTTTTCTGCTGTTCGTATTTATGAATAGAATCAACATTTCCTAAGTAACCCTATCTGAAACCCTCTCAACCTAGTTAACAGAGAATACAATTCAGTGGTTTTTAGCTTTAGTTCTTAACTCCTTAACTTGAATCCTACTTAGGAACTTGACAAAGAGAAATTAAATTTATATTTATTAACCCAAAAAAATGGACAGAAGTTGCACTCTCGTAGGAGTATTAATTACCTGAACCAAATACTTTATACAATGTGAATTATTGCCCTTTATTCATAGGAAATACTGAGAAAAACATAAATAGGCAATCACATGGTAAACCTCACTTAGTAAAAATTATCTCAAATTAAATTCACAGTATGTGTAAATGTTTCACTTATCAGACCATTCACAACACTCTCATAAACAATAAACCACAATCGAATCTTCTCGGAGTCGGTTCCCAACCCACCCGAACACTGTGGGTCTCGTTATTCGACCTCAACCCATATCAGCTGTCCAACTATACACCAATATCAAATCTCCAAAATCTTAGAAAAAGCTGTAGCGCAGCAGTTATGTTCATATCTTTGTAGGAATAACATTCCATTCATGAAACATATCAGTCAGGATTTAGGCCCCATCATAGCACAGAGACAGCACTCATTAAGGTGATTAATGATTTACTGGTGGCTTCTGACTATGGCTGTGTCTCCCTGCTTGTGTTAGTTGAACTTAGGGCAGCCTTTGACACTATCGATCATACAATTCTCCTTGATAGACTAGAAAATGTTGTTGGAATTAAGGGAATGGCCCTCTCCTGTTTTAAATCTTATATAACTGATCGTTATCAGTTCGTAGAACTAAATGGTGAGTCCTAGATATGTTCTAATGTTAAGTTTGGAGTTCCTCAAGGTTCTGTCTTAGGCCCCCTGCTTTTTTTACTATATATTCTCCCTTTGGGTAATATTATTCGAGAACATGGCATTAGCTTTCATTGTTATGCTGATGATACACAGTTGTATATTTC
>JBCNYG010103103.1:0-13683 GCA_039654305.1 Porochilus rendahli | reverse complement strand
ATTCATGGTACCTTGTACACGCTGAAGCTTCCCTGTACCTGCAGAAGCAAAACAGCCCCAAAGCATTATTGACCCTCTGCCATGCTTCAAATTATCCAAAAATAATTCAATAGTAATAAATGCACAATGCCATTCAGAGGTGGAGGAGTAAAATACCTGGATTTATTGAAGTCAAACAGTTGAAAGACAGCAAAATCAAAAGCCAAACACCAGCTGGTCCCAGGGACTGATCAATTGTCTACCGCCAAATGGCCAGTATTCAATTCAGAGTTCAGCGAAGTTCTCCCAGACTCAAAACCCTACTTATACTCTCACTCTGCAGTCAATTCCCGCCCCGTTTATTCATTTTCCCATTATTATTATTATTGGCTTACTATTATTTTTGGTTTGCACTGACAACCATACCTTTCCATATTTTTAATTTTCCCCTTATATTCTCGTCTGGTCTTGATTTATGCCCTTTTTTGGCCACACCCCTGGGTGTCCTCTAATTCCTCTTTAATATTTTCCCCTTATTTTTCATTTTGTTATAGGCGTGCAAATAAAATTATGGGCAGGCTACTCTGGCTTGCCCTTGTTGTTTTCCTCATTTTGAGCTTCGTCTGCTGACCTGTAAAGATCATGATTTTCTCAACTTTTGCTGCTTTTCTTCTTTGTGGATTTTACATCGCTTGACCATGGGTAAGTATTTACTTCCTTCTTATTTTATTCTGTGTTTCTTCTAATTTTCTATCTTGGTTACTGTGTGATATTCTGCTTTGTCCTCGGTGTGCACTTTATGTCCAAATTTAACTTGCCTCTTTCAGCCAGTGTCCTTTTATGGTACTGTCTGGATTTTCCCCATGTCTCTTGCCGCTTTATTTTAGTTCTAACTTTTTTTCTCATTGCCCTGTGGTTTTTCCTGTGTGCAGGTCCACCTGCTAGTCATCTTCTAGAAGGCGGAGGTCTGCTATTTTCAATCATCGTTACCATACTAGGTCTTCTTCAGGGTTTGGTCTGCCTGCCTTATTGGAGTTTCGTTATGTCATCTGGCCTTTTAACCTCTGGAATTCACTCCAGCCCCCCTGCTGCCTCTCCAACTTGTGACCATTCTACCCAGACTTCACCATCCACCAAGGATCAATCTACCCAGGTGGAATGTTGGGATCTCCTTCCATCCCCAGATCTTTCAGAGGAGATTTCACCTGATTGTCTGGGTTTTTTCTTGTCCCCAACCTATTCGCCAACCTCGCCAGCCAATTCGCCCTTTAGAGGGACCAGCCCGGTCCCCCCTCATTCCCTTGGACAGGCTTTCGTGATCTATATTTGTTCAATAAAGCTGTCTGTCTTTACTTTATCCAATTTTGTTTTCTTTGTGTGGTTATTTTGTCAGTGCACACCTATTCACAGAGCATATACCTTGGGATTACACTTTTATGATTAGATATAGTTTTATGATTAAATATTTTAATAGTTATTCCTACTTCTATTATTTTATAGAGTACAATCTTGATTATATTATGTTTTTACATCTTCTACAGTCTACTTCATGCAAGATACTAGGTCTCTTTTTTCGAATGGTAGCCAATATCTTTTTCTATTTTGCACTGTCATATTCTTTGGACTAAATCCGTACCAGTCCTTTACCATTATTCAAAATTTTAAGTACTGCATTGTACATTCAGAATTTTTAAGTACCATCATTCAAAAAAGATTTAAGTGGTGTTTTGTACCTTTGTTTCAGTACCCCTTGATTGTTTTTAGGACCTATCAAACTTTCCCCACTTTTTCCATACCATTTTCCCAATAACACTTTCACAATCTATTCATAAAATTTTCATATTTCTCAATTTTTCAGTTTTTTCAATCTTCAATTATCATTTTCAATTTTCTTTTTTTTTTCAATCTTCAAATGTTATTTCCAATTTTTATTACATTACTTCCCCTGAACCAGATCACAGGTATAGATCCTCTCAAGGTGAACCAGGAGTGGGCGAAAAACCCTCAAGATGCCAATTACTGAGGGAAAATTCCCACCCTGCCCGCATTGTAGCATGACAGTGTTTGTCAGCCAGGGTCACCATACACATATATACATTATTCACATCAAATGTAGACATTTCAATCCTGACATAACCAATCAGACAACCCATTCTTAAAGAAACCCATGTTCAGTACCACTACCAGTGGTGAGTCTTATGTAGGTCTCTGATCCAGCTTGGTAGCGGTGTGGGAATTCTCTCCCGTGCACGCAGTCCCTTCCAAATTGTGGTATGCAAAAGCAGTTTGCCTTTGTGGTTTATCACGACATTAGAGTCGGCATACTTGTCAATACAGCGAGCACCGACCCATCCTTTGATCGATGCGAGTTCTGCTTGGGAATGTGCAGAGTGTGATGTCCATAGTTCATAACCGCAGAACAAAACAGTCACTGTGAAAAGTCCATGTTGAGGTATGTTGTCCGTGATAAGGTATCCATGTGCCTCCGAAGTCCCATAATATTCAGCCACAGATATAAATCGGCAAAGGAAATATGTGTGTATTCGCAGAGAGAGTCCACGCGGTAGTGTCACATAAAACATGTCCCCCTGTCACTGCCATGTTTTGTTGATGTGGTAGAAGTTGGCATGCGCAAGTATTTTATAAATAGGTTGTGTCATTGTCATATCGCTAAACTAGTCTATGTCCATGCAGCAAGGGTAAAAGGCCTTCCATGTTGTGTCTGGGCCGCTGTAGAACGATAGATAGGCCAGTTCACCCGCCAGGTCACATGCTGTGCATTGGGCTGGAACTAGGGCTGTTCAGAGGTGTCCATATAAATCAACCCGTAGACTGGGGCAAGGTTAGGTAGTCCACTTGTGGCATCTGTGCATACATGTCAGGCACTGGATCGCTGGAGGAGGGCTGTTTGGCCCAAAACAGAACACACAAGACACACAATTTGGCATAGTCTGAGCCCTTAATTGTGATACTGTTAGTTATCGATGATTGTGCGGGTATGGTCAGCAGCTATGACATCCAAATATAGGGACCTCCAGACAGTCATAATTAGTTTGCGGTTGTATTGCAGCGGTGTCACCGTCATTGAGCCCGAGGATGTGTATTATCATTTGTTTTACTGTAGCCTGGATGCAGAAGCTTTTTACAAGAGGAAACACACAACAAGCTATAATTGCCAATATCACTAGGATTATGCCTACTTGGACCCCCATTTTTACTAACCACCCTCTCCATTCGCTGAAAAACCAGCTAAACCAATCTGTTGAGAACATGGTGAAGCCGGCGTTCTGTTTTATTCCATGTCGCAGTGCTCCCAGTTTCTGTATGGCTTCATAAAAGGCTCCTTCTGGAGCCGTATTGTTTGGTATGTAGGTACAGCACTGTTCGCCAAACAGGTGACATACACCTTCCTTTGCCATCAGCCAGTCTAAGGCTTGTCTGTTTTGCATGGTCATCAAGCTGGTTGCAAACGATTGTTCTCCCAGTGCACGCAATCCGTCGTCAGTGTAGTTTACAAACCGTTGTCGGTTGTAGTAGATGTAGTGAATCCAAATTTATATTCGCAACTATGGGGGGGAAGATGGATTCAAATCCTGCAAGAATCTCATTTCGTGCTTTATACTCGTTGGGAATTCCTCGTGGCTGTCCGATTGCGTCCAGGTATACGTTGGCATCCTTTTGGTAGGCCTTTCTAACTCTGTGATGTGTATTTTCCATGATGTCGTTGGTCTGATCTAGAGTCAACTTGATCATGCAAAAAAAAAGTCACTATCATCACTCTGGTGCGTAGTTCAGACCAGTCCAAAGGTAGAGCTTGTCTCAGTCTCATACCTCCACATAGCCACCAGACATCAGCTAGTATCACTGTCTGCCTTGCCAAGACTCGCGGTAGAGTGTTGAACCAGCCCATGACGTGTTCCGTCCCATTTGGGCTGTCTACCACCCCCCACGTCTCATTTACCGCGTTTGATGAAAATCCTATGTCACTAACATCCTATATCCTGCTACAGCGTCCTGTAAAATTACCCATGTCTTTTGCCCCTTTATTTCTATAACATTCAAAGGAGTAGTTTTTTGCCCAATTAAATGACACTTGACTAGTGGGTGGGTTTAATCTAGTGGTCTGTGGCCACTTATTTCCACATCAATTTACTAAGGCTTGTGTGAAGCTGCCCACTCCAGCATACAGGAGGCACCAATATGGGCACATAGTATTGTTGGCTGGTTGTTTTATCTGGACCTGTGTCGTAAGTATCCCACCATTGATATGATAATAGTGTGTTTTCGTACTTAGTACCTTGGTGCCATACATGGTTACAAGGGAGTCGCAGAATGTACTGCATGTGTTAGTGTCATAAGGCAGGGGAACTCCCTCTAGGCTTCGCCTACCTGATGCGCATAGTAAACAATTTCCAACGCCCACTGATACCATTCATTAGCTTGGGCTTTGTTCCATAATTCTGTGTCCGCTTCACCTACTTCCCGTACTATGACGTGGCTTTCTTCAGTGTCAAATTGTTGCAGTTGTTTTTCCCTCAGGTCTACTGAAACAGGCTGTGGCCTTTTGCAATGTCCATAGTGCCGTTGTGTCTGCTTCCTCGTGGTTTCAACGGATCTCATCCTCAGAGTTACTTGTCTCCGTATCCTCAGGTGGGTGTTGTGAGTGAATTTTCAGTAGTGGTTTTACCCCTATTATCCCTGCTATATAGTATCATCGCCTAGCTACATGTGGGTTGCTCTTTGTGGTTATGTCATCAGGATATGTGCTTGTCAAGATGCGGTTATTGTCGTTAGCTGGTGTGACTGTTGTAGAGTTATACTGGGTCGTGTTTGTGGTCTCGTGAATATCTGAGTCAAATGCTCCAGACATACTTTTTCCTAATACCATAATGGTTACCTATGGTTACTGCAATTATTATGGTAAACGGTATGCGAGGTGGCGATTGTTGTAACACATTTACATGTTTTGTCACCTTTCTTTGTCCCATTTCTACGGTGATTAGTTAAACTTTATTGACTGAACAAATTCTTCTAAACTAGAATAGTTGGAGTACACACTCTCAGGTGAATCTCCTAAATCTGGTATATAGATATCTGTTAAATTTAGTGCGCTAAGAGCATTGGGTTCACTGGGCTGTGTATTTGGCGTCCAGCCTAATGGCCCAGCTCGATCTGTGTCGGTAGGTGGTGGTGGATTATTCTCAGGAAACTGATACACACTTGGTTCGAAATCCGGTGTTCGAGAGTCAGTGGTGTCACTTGCAGCTTTAGGCGTTATTTCTACTGTGGTCAATCTTAGTTTGGCTGCTTCCCTTTCCCTCGGGTGCTGTGAGCCCGTGCATCAGGTTGATCGATATCCTCTGGCTTGGTGTCGTCGTCGAATTGTGCAAGCTGTACCACCCGAGTGCGTTTCTTTGTCTCTTTGGCTTCCTTCTTGTCTTCTAGTGAGGGTGCCTTACAACAGCGATTCAGATGGTACCAGTGCTCTCATCCTTCTACCTTTACTACAGTCGAAGAAGCCAATATTACTTTAAAGGGTCCTTCTCTGCGGGGGGTTTTTCCAGGATTTTTTCTTGAACCCCCTGATATAGACGTAGTCTCCTGGTTCCACCTGTCGGAGTTCCTCTGTTTCTACCTCTGCTCCATGCGTTGCCGCATTAACCTCTGAATACAGAGTTCTGTGTACTTGCATTAGGTGTTTTACATAACTTGCCATTTCGCCTTTCAGTTGTTCCAGGCTGGGGCCTTTGTAGGGGCCCCTAGTGAATGCCATAGGCATTGGTCTGCCAGTAAGCATCTCATGTGGTGTAAAGTGGGTGTTCCTGTTTGTTTGTGATCTCATTTTCATGACGGCAAGTGGTAGTGCTTGTACCCAATTTAACCTGGTAGAGACATATTTTTTCCACTTTTTCTTTCAGCACATTTGCCCTTTCGACCATGCCCTATGATTGTGTGAAATGCATAGTGCCTCTGTAATGTTTTTGATTATGTCATTTACAAAGAGGCTGCCATTATCTGAACTTACTTGGTCTGGGATCCCGAATCGTGGAATTACCTCCCTAGACAGAAACTGTGTTACTGTCTTGGCATCATTTTTAGCTGTGGCTTGGGCCTCTATCCACCTGCTAAATCTGTCCACTATGACCAGAATGTACCTTTTTCCTTCCTTTCTCTCAGCCATGTCTACACAATCCGCCATGATGTGTCTGAACGGTCTGTCTGGTTGTGGTATGTGACCCAAAAATGCCGTAAAATGTTTCCTAACATTACGTCTCATACATATTTCACATGTTCTCAGGAATTTGTGCACCATGTTGGACAGGTATGGAGACCACCAATCTCTTCTGATCATTTCTATGGTTTTCCTCCGGTCACAATGATCTACCCAATGAGCCTCCTTGACTAACATTGGTATAAAGCCTAGCGGGGCCACTAGTATTCCATCACAACTTCTCCATGCCTCTAATTGTGGGTCTAGCACTGCTCCATGCCTTTTCCATAGTTCTTTTTCTACTGTGGTAGCTGTTTCTTGTAACTCTTAGGCAATAGTTATCTGCATCTGCCTGTCTTCCTGTGGTTCTCCTGCTTCCATTAGTCCTATTACACAAGCTCCCCCTGACGCGGCTCTTTTGGCTGCCTCATCTGCTGCTGCATACCCTCTGCTTACCCATTCCCCGTCTGACTTGTGGGCTTTGCATTTCACAATTGCCAATTCTTTGGGAAGCATCATTGCCTTTAATAGTTCTGAAATTGCCGGCCCATGTATAATCTTAGATCCGTCAGCTCTCTGGAAACCTCTTTGGGCCCAGATAGGTCCGAATACATGACACACCCCATGTGCATATGCTGAGTCTGTGTATATCGTGCATGTCTTATCTGCGCCTAATTTAGATGCAGCTATTAGTGCTTTGATTTCTGCTAATTGGGCAGAGCTGGGTTGGGGCACTGCCGTTGTTAATACGGTTTTGAATTCGCCAGTGTCTTGTTCAAACTCTACTACGGCATAGCCTGCCTTATTTCCTTCTCCTGCCCAAAACATGATCCCTCTACAAAGAAAATTCACTGGGCATTCGGCAGGGCTTCCACCTCCAAGTCGGCTCTGGCTTTTAGATATTTCTCTACCTCTTTTTTACATTCGTGAGGGTCACCTTTCTGTGGGAGCGCCAGTCTGTCTGGCGGATTTATAGTGCGGCATTTTTCAACTGTCAGTTCTGGGGCTGATACAATAACATCATATCCTGTTCGCCTTGCATTAGTTATCTTAAAGCTTTGACAAGTCAGTAAGACATGTAGGGCGTGTGATGTATACAGAGTTACCGGATGTCCCATGGTTATGGATGATGCTTTCTGATAGGTGTAAGCTGCTGCTGCTAAACCTTAATCGCATGGTGGCATGCCCTTCTCCACACTATCAAGTGCCGTGCTATAGTATGCTATGGGTCTTTTCCCCATTTCCCTAGCTCCTGTGCTAGTACTGCTGATACAAACCCTTTTCGTTCAGAGACATATAGATGGAATAGCTTGCTGTAGTCGGGGCATGCTAGGGCCAGAGCCGAGGACTTTTAATTCGTCAAATGCTCCTTCCACCTCATTTGTCCATATTAGCTTGGTGCCTGATTTTGTTTGGTCTGCAGCCTTTACTATGTCTCTAAGTGGTTGGGTTTTCATAGCAAAGTCACATATCCATGGCTGGCTAAATCCTGCCAAGCCCAAAAAAGATTTGGGGTCTGGGTTGGGGTGCCTTACGAATCGCCTCCACGTGGTCCGGAGATATTTTTCGTGTAGTGCCTTCGAGCACTCTACCTAAGTACTCCACCTTAGGCTTACAAAATTGCAGTTCATCTTTTGCCACTTTGTGGCCGTTTTTTGCCAATACCTTTAAAATTGTTATTGAGTCCTGCTCTCTAGTCCGGCTGCAGACTAAAAGGTCGTCTACATATTGAAGGATCGTGGATTCTACCTCAATGTCTGCCAGGTCTCATGCTAACACTTGGTTGAAGATCGAAGGGCTTTCACAATACCCCCCGGGGTAATCTAGTATAAGTATACTGTTGTTCCTCATACGTGAATGCAATTGTGAATCTGGATGCAATGGAACACTGAAGAACACCAAACACAAATATATGAACGTGTACTATTGTGTCCCTTCCGGGATGTTGGATAACAAAGTGTGTGGATCAGGAACCACTAGTCTTTCTGCCATAACTATTTTGTGTATTGGTCATAAGTCATGCACTAGTCTCCATTTATCTGAATTTGGTTTTCTGGCTGGAAAGATAGGAGTGTTGCATTGGCTTTGTGTTGGGAACAATACCCCTGCTTCTACCAATCCTTCAATTGTTGGCTTTATACCTGTTAGTTCATCTTTAGATAATGGATACTGCTTCTGGCCTCAGCTGTATTTTTACTAGTCCTGCTGATTTGACTAATCCTACATCTGTTGAGTGTTTTGTCCATAAGTGATCTGGTATTTCTTTTAGAGCACCCCCCCCCTTTCTTCCTCAGTAAGCTCTTGTTTGTCTGTTCTTATTGGTAATTGTTTAATTTCATTATTTGGCATGTTTACATCTTTTGTCCTACTTATCAAAACTGTCTGGGGCTTCACCACATCTACCGCTGTCTGTCCTACCTTCAAAAACTTTCTGTCTGGAGACACGCTAATTGTGCGACTTGTCTGTTCCCATTTCTCAATCTGACTTGCTTCTTTAATCATTGGTCCTAAATCCTTTGATTTAACATTTTGCCCGATCAGCAAGGATACATGAGGAGCAGCTCCCTTCACCTGATACCAGCATTCGAGTTCTGGTGGTAGTTCAACTACTCCTTGGGGACCTATTATGATGTTCAGGGTTTTCGACAGATACTCTGAAGAGGCTATTAGCTCTTCCCACAGCTCTTCATATTCTTTATTTTGTCATTTTTCATCATACATCGTTGTGCAATGCCAGGGTTTTCTGCTGGTTTGACAGTCTGGTCTCATCTCGGAAAGCCATGGTTTCCATTTTTCATACAGTTCTTTGATTCCATTTGATTCTTTTAGTTGTAGCCAATGCACTTTGTCCATCTTACTCTTTTCCAGTTTGGTTTCCATCATCAGACACTGGTGAATTAGACGTTCAGGCAGCTCTTTCCATACTCCTGTGTCTCCACAGTGTATCTTGGCTCCCAACTTGCAGAGTACATCTCTTCCTAATAAATTTGCCGGAGTATCTTGTGCATATAATATTGGTGCGTGAACAGTGATTCCTTGGAACTCTAATTCTTGTGGCTCGGTTAAACGCAAAGTCTGTATTTTCCCTGAAAAGCCTATCGTTTTTACTGCTTTGCTAGACAAGGGGAGCTTTGAGCTTTCTCTTCCAATGGTTGTATAAGTCGCTCCGGTGTCAATTAGAAACGATGCTTTAATTCTCTGTCCAATTGTCACAAGCACTGTTGGTTCTTGTTCTGGGTGCAGTGAGGTGGCATACTGCACCAGCTCCCCTTGTGGCTTCTCTAGGCTCCTTCACATATTTTCTGGGACTGGCCCTGCCAGACCTGGTCGTATGTTCACTCACCCTTGAGGTGGTTAATTGGGTCGCATCCAGGGTCCTGTCCAGTTCCCTTGTCCCTGCCATCCTGGGTTCTGTGGCATGTTGTTCCTTTGTGGTTGTCCATTTTGTTGGTAGGCATGCGGGCAGTCTCGCCTCAGATGATTTGGATCTTGACATATCCAGCATCCTCCTCTTCCTCCTTGGTTCATTGGAGCTCTTCCTTTAGGAGCTTGCTGCCAGGGTCCTCCTCTGCCCCTTCCTCTGCCATTTACCCATCCTCTATATTGAGGTTGGTATTGTTGCATCAGCGGATAGGCTGGTGGTGGAGCATAGTAGGGCTGTTAGTTGTGTTGGGGTGGATATGCTGGCATAGGTTGTGCATTTCCCATTGGGGCATCGTTGGGGATGATTGCATTATAGGTGGTGCAGTCGTTTGCGCCACCATTACCGCTGCTTGTTTAGCTGTGTTCTTCTCTTCTTTCTTCTTCTCAGTGCTTTCTTGTTTATATCGAGCTAGTTCACTTAACTGTGCTTTGTGAAGCTGGATCATCAAGTCTTCAGCAGCTCTTTTCAGGTCTTTCTCTTTTTCTCTGTGACGCTCCATGCAATTTATCATGTTGGCTTCATATGATGCCCATGGCATTCTGTTCAGATCTACTATATCTGCGAGTCTGTTCTGGACCTCTTTTGGAAGTGCGTTTTTTACCATTATACAAAACAGTGCTTGCGTCGTCCCATGTGCTCCCCATCTCATCACGCCATGCTCTTTGGAGTTTCAGGATGAATTTGGCTATGTTCTCATTTTCACCCAAGGTTATTTTCTCTATTTTCCCTGCATCCACCTTGTCTGGGTATGCTCCTCCCAGTGCTGTCCATAGCTTGGTTCGGTAGGCGTTCATGGGTTTAGCATCATGGGTTTGTTGTTAGTCCTCATATTCAAGCCAGCGTTTGTGAATAACTTCATCATATTCGCTATTCCCAATGTTTGTGACCATATGGCTTTGATGTCTCCTATAGCCAGTTCTTGCCCCATGGTTTGTTCTTTGAAACTTGTGATCAACTTCTGCGCTCCTTTGCAAATACTTGGCAAGCGGCTGATTAATCCTGTTAGATCCATAAATGACCATGGAACATATGCCATGTCGTTACCTTTCACCAATACTGGACATTGTTCCTTTAGACGTGACCTTCTTTGTCTTGGACCCTCCATCTCCTGAACTTCTCCTGTCGCCCAATCCTCATACATATCTCCGTCCTTTTGCCAGCGCACTTTAGAACATAGCGTCATGGTGGTCTTCGGTCCTCTGTGTTCCTTACTCATTTTCTGGGGATATGGGTTTTATGCCCAACGTGGGGCTTCTCTGAGCGATTGGTTTATTATGTCTTCTGCCCTCTGTATTCGTCGTGACCTCTCATCCACTAATTCTCCGGCTTTCTCAATGTCTCCCAACTTGCAGATACTCCTTTGGTATCCTTCTGTTCCCAACTGGTTGTGTTCCCCTTTTTCTGTGGGCCCTTCTCCTCTGCTCCTTTCACCTGTCATTATCCTTGACCACTCGCCATATCAGGTACCTCCCTCTGCTTGTTGGTATATCCCTTCTTCTTCTCCCTCAGGTGCAGGTGACAAATAGACTATTCCATTCATGTAGTATCCTTTTTCTCCCATTCCAGATTCACTGCTGTTTTGATGCCTGTGCTCCTCACTTTCCTTCCACTGATTTTTCCTACTTGGGGAAACATTCTCCCTTCCCATAGGATTCTCCTTTGGGGTGCTGGTGTAGTACCCGGAGATCTCTCTCGTCGCTCCCCATGCTTTCTTCAAATTATTCTGCATTCCAGTGATTTCTGCGTACGTCGTGTCTGTTCCTGGTGGCGTGAGTTTCTTGTCTGTTTTTCCTGTGGCTACCTTGCTTGGGTGTGCATGCATTTCTGCTCTGGGGTAGCCTTCTTCTGGTCCTTTCGACGTTCATCTTTCTCCTAGTCCATTCAGGCTTTCATACGATAGTTCATCAAGTGTCACCATGCTTCCTTCCTCAGTCTCTGGGTAATCCATTATTACTTTACCCTTACTTTACCCATTAATTTTAAATTCACCTCTTGGGCCTCTCTTATTGGGGTAAGGGCTGGGTATATTCCTCTTATCTTTGAAGGGGGCGTTTCTCTATATGGGGGAGGTCTCTCTTGCTTCTCACGTTCCAGTGCTGGTGGGGCGGATGGTTCTGTCTTTTCCCTTTCTTCCTTTAACTTTCTTTGTATCTCTCCTTCTTCTAAAAACCAGTCCACTATCTTTGTCTTTTCTTCCGTTTTTTCACCTTTCTCATTTATCATTTCTCTCCAATCTAGCAACCTTTGTTTCATCTTTAAGCATCTTTCTAAATTAAATTTCCCTGTTATTGGCCATTGCAACTCTTCTCTTGTCGGTCATTCTACTTCTTCATATATTTTTCTATAGCCTTTTTTGGTCCCTAATGTTTTATAAATAATACCCCAGCAGGTGTAGTGGGAAGCTCTTCCTTGCTCATTTTTAAATCTCTCTCTGGTTTTCTCTCTCGTGAGTATATTTATGACGCTTGTAGTTACAGCAATGTTACTTGTTTTCCCAGGAGGCTTATGTCACAATTTACTTAACTGTTATTGCTAGTAGCAGTGGGTTTCTTCCACTGTGTTTTGTTAGTGGATTTATTCTAACAGTATTATTACTGTTAAAACCTTCTCTCCCTCAGCACTCTCTTAGTTTGACTGTAATTTCTATTTTTATCCTTTGAGACAGTTGGTCAGTTTTACTCTACGCGTCTTACAGCACACTCGTGTTCTGTCCTGCGTGCTGTTCAGACGTGCTCTCTAGGACTGCAGTTGTCACACATACACGTGAGTGTCAGATTGTTTTATTAATCTTTTCCAACATTGGACCCACTTATACTGGGCTTCCATAGAGCTCGGAGCTTCTCCCTTTACCATATGTTGGGATTATGCTATTCTGATTTGATTAATCCAGTTTTACTCGGCCAAATGTTACAGCTTTACATTTTAACTTGTTTTTCTGACTAATGTATCTCTCAGTCTTCTTTTTCTATGCTGTATCGGTTGCTTTATTATTTCTCTTTATTTATGGTTTTTAGTATTATTTTCCTTCCTCTTGCTTATATGTGTCTGACAGGTCTTATATCATTGACGAATGGTGGGGGTTTCTTTAACCTTCTGCACGTTACTATATGTGTGTGTTTGCAGTCTTCTGTGTGGATGTTCTGTGTGTGTGTGTTTGACTGTGATATATGTGCACGCGTCTGTCTGTGTGTGTGTTCTTACCCCCTCCTCCTTGCTTCATGGACTCTCTGACCTTCTCCTGTTTTTTTTTTCTTATCTTAACCTTTAGACTTTACCTTCTACCTCTCAACCCTTTTCTTCACTGCCGGCAGACTTCTACTTAGTGCACAATGTTCTTAGCTAGCACTATTACACCCTTGATTTACACACGTTCACATCAACATTCATCACAACAGTTTTATAACAACAAATAAAAACATATGAGAATTCTCAAATACCCAGCGTTTCAATATCTCTTTTCCTCGGGTCCCACTCTGTCTTACCCAGACACCGATACCAAGTACCATCAGGGTGTACCCCGCCCTCGCCCAGAGTCGACTGAGATGGGCACCAGCCTTCCCGCGACCTTAATTAAGAATAAGCGGTTTAGAAAATGAATGAATGATTATTATTATTATTATCACTCATGTGTTTTTAGGATCAGCTCTACTACTGTACCAACCACGTACACAACCAAATAGGATACAGCTGTAATTAAAAAAATCACAAAACAAATTTTAAAAATAAAAACTTTTTTCTGTTCAGCCGAGTTTATTGTTTTGTAAAAATAGAATAAAGAAATTTTATAACCAGAATTAAACACAGACATACAGTTTTAACAGTCCCCATGCTTGTGTGGGTTTACTATGCATACTTCAGTTTCATGCCACAGTCCAAAAACATGCACATTTGTCTATTTGGTTGTTCCATATTGCCCCTAGGTGAGTGTGAATTATTGTGTGGGATGCCCTTTGATGGTCTGGTGAGCTGCTCAGGTTGTACCTGCCTTCACCCAGTGTTGGTTGAGATAGGCTCCAGCCTCCCCATGACCCAAATGTAGGACTAAATGATTTGGGAAATAAATAAATGA
>JBCNYG010103094.1:0-13687 GCA_039654305.1 Porochilus rendahli | reverse complement strand
ACATATTACATACTTACATACACATATACATACAAATTACATAATTAAATAAAAGACATAGTGACCTCGCCAGCATGCCAAACATGCGGAAGGAGTGAGTGATCGGCAACACCGTGCAACCGCAACCACACCCCTAAGCGGCCAGAGGCAGACCAGGGGAGCCCAGGGGTCCGGCCATCAGCAGACCTCGAAGCACGAACCCAGCCCCCCCGCAACAAAGGCAACACCAGGCCTACCCGGGAGGTGGCAGAGGAAGGACTGGCAGCATCCGACCCCTCCAACCCTCCTTCCCCACCCTCCTCCAAATTAACTACCACACTTACACATCCACTTTCCTACCCCTCCCACTGCGCCCTGCAGGGGACGGCCTCGGCAGACCCAAGGACAACAAGCTCCAAATCCGGTGCCCACCACCACACCCACCCACTCCCTCCACCACACACCTGCAGTTGCGGCGGAACGGGCATCCCCCAGGGACAGCAGTCCTCCATGTATTGTGTGGAGCCCCACCCCTACCTTAGTCCATATCTCTGTGATGTTGCTTTCAGCATACAGACCACTCAGATGTTCTTAACAGGTTCTGAAACAGGTTAAAACCTGGCCAGCAGGAGCCATCTCTGCTCTTCAGGACTGTTTTGAGTGCACTGACTGCGACATGTTCAAGGAGGCTGTAGGAGGAGTACACGGCATCAGTGACTGGCTACAAAGGGAAGTGCATCGATGACGTGACTGTCTCCAAGACCATCATAACTTGCTCCAACATTCCTGATGACAACATTCCTGGCAGAGTGCACAGGGATTGTGCAGAGCAGAAATCAGTTGTCTTTACTGACATCTGCAATGTCTCACTGAGCAACTCCATCACCCCAACATTCCTCAAGTCAATGACCATCGTCCCTATGCCTAAGCAGACTATTGTTCTGTCACACTCACACCAATCGTGATGAAATGCTTCAAGAGGCTCATCATGAGGCACATTCACCATTCTCACTGGACCACTTGCAGTTTGCATATCGTCCTGACTGCCCTTCATCACATGCCATCATCACAACCTCCATCTCACCCTCACACAATGCTGTTCATAGACTTTAGTTCAGCATTCAACAAAATAATCCCTTAGCAGCTGATTGAGAAGCTGAGCCTGCCGTGCCTGAACACCTCTCTCTGCAACTAGATTCTGGATTTCTGGATTAGGAACATCATCACCAGCACCACCACACTAAACACTGAAGCTACTCAGGGCTGTGTGCTCAGTCTACTGCTGTTTACTTTGTTGTCTCATGACTGTGCAGCAATGCACAGCTCCAACCAAGTTCTTCCATGGTGGGTCTCATCAGCAAGAATGACGAGTTAGCTCACAGAGAGGAGGTGCAGCAGCTCTCCCTTCCTCTCTGCCACTTGGTTCCAGCCCACACCCCGTGGCCGCCAATCTCATTCACTTTGCCCAGTCTCAAGTAGTTACCTATGAGCAATCTACCCAATCTCAACCTGAAACCTGTGACCAATCCACCCAAGTTTACTTTAGGCATTGTCAGCACTGTCCACATTAATCCTTGACACATCCAGGTCACTTCTCAGGGAACCCAGACCAAGGGTCTCCTTTATGGTGATTACACTTCCTTCATTCCTCTTCGTTCTCTCCAGTATTCTTCTTCAGATTTTTCCATTAATTATTGGCCAGATTCTCCCACTCTCTACTGCCCCATATACGTTCCTACTGAGTATTTACCCACTTATCTTGTGGAACCTCAGCTGCCTTCTTCCACTGATCGCCCAGTTCCAATAATCCCCTTAGACAGGCTGACTGATGTGTAATTTCTCGTGTTCTCCAATAAATTTCATCTTTTCTCTTTTCAGATACAGTGTGGTTATTAAAGTAGTGCACCAACAGCAATGGTTGTGCATGACTACTATAAGGTTATATGTGATTATTATGTGTTTACATTAATCAAAGCCAGCTATTATTCAATAATCAAATGATTCTTGAAAAAAAACACTTTTAAGCAGCATATTGCTAACCTAATGCTAAGTATAAATGTATTGCTCAATTAAAGCTATGTATAAGTATCTCCGATATCTCTCCCCCCTTTAAGACTCTTGAGTCTCATATTCACCATGTACCATCTTAATGTCATCATTGTATGATTTTATCCCTAACAGCATTAACATCATCCTTAAAACACACATACTTTTGATGTACAATAACCCTATTGGATGCGGCATCTTTTTCTTCCAAAGATTGCTGGCATAAATCTGCACCATTATGTTAGCATGGAGAGGTCACATGATCAGAGTGCACAGACATGCATATGTCCCCCTCTTGTGTCTGATTGTCCACAAGCCTGTTTTCCTCATCTGTGTCCATTGATGGAGAGGAGCCTCTTGGTGCCTGTTTTTTGCACTGATTTATGCAACCTATTGATAGAGCTACAATGATCAGAAGCACCCCTACTGTTGCTAATACTTCCATTATCATGGCATCTCTTCAGTTGTCTGCTTGTCCTGGTGATACTTTAAATAGTCCCGAGGATGTACAGTCTACATGTGTGTTGCATTCGTTGAAAGTGCTATGAGTATGTTCCATTTGGGCAGTTTGCACATTCAACATTTTTATCCACAGTCCCTTTTTGTTTGATGTATTGTGCAGGATTACAATTTGTGTGCTCTGTGGTGTTACTGCAGCTCTTGCTTTTATTTTTACCATAAAATCTTTCCAGTACTTCACAAACTGTTACTGATGTCTATTCAGGCCTTTTTCAATTTTTGTCCTTCCTAGGTGGCACACACTATGCAGTTAAGACAGCATGAAAAACCATTGCTCTTATTAGTGTACTTTGAAGATGTTCATGGTTGACAAGTGGGCTTACATCTTCAGTGCACTGTCTTAAAACTCATTTTCCATATAAACACATGGAGCAACATTTTCCATTTGTCTCATATTCAACTAGTGCACAAGCACAAGGACTGTGTCCAATGTTCAGGGCAAAGATCACTGCAACAATAAAGGTACTCATCATACAGGAGTGTGCAAAAAGTGTGCAGAATTGTCCGTTATATATCAGCAGTTCAGTAGCCTGACGGCTTGTGGGTAGAAGCTGTCCCTGAATCTGCTGGTCCGAGTCCTGATGCTCCTGTACCATCTGCCTGATGGCAGGAGCGTGACGAGTGTCTGGCTGGGGTGGCTGGGATCAGACAGGTTCCGCTGGGACTTCCTCCTACAGGTACACCCTGGACAGCTCGGCAGTCCATCACAGGGCCATCAGTCACACAACCATTCCCACTCACACTCACATACCGAACAACAAAGTTCATACATTGTCACTAAGAAAAAGAGAACAGAGAAAGCCCACACAGAATGTCAAAGTCTGAGATATATTTGCAAACCAGCCAAGCTCGGTTGAATATCATGTGGATTGTGTGTGCCATTTCCACAGTACACATCCAGTCTGCATCTGTACCGCAAGGGAGGAACACTTTCCACTGGGGGTTCAGGCTTTCATGGTTAAGCATCACCTCTAAAGTATACCTGCAAAAGTAGGCTGGAACACATGACACACTGGCCCTGCTCATAAGGTTGCAGCTGTGCACAGGGATGAGTTCTCCACCTATGGTAGCTGTGTCTGCAGTGCAGACACTGAAAAAGATAGCCTGGGCCTGCAGAGGTTACCATAGCTCCTGCACACAACATTTATACACATATACACAGACATGACAATACAAAATGGATGAAGACTGTTAGGACACAGAGAAACAACATACAGCAACAAATATACAGTAAATCTTGTTTAATTGTAATATGCTGCATTGGCCAGAATGAGGTGGTCAGAGTCTTGCTTTGATTTTTCATCATTTAAGTCAATATATGCCATCTCTACAACATCCAGCAATGCTACATTGGCCTCTATGTCCAAGGGGTGAACCATCACAGCCATTTGTTTAATTGGCACCTGAATGCACTTTCCCCACGTGTTACCATTTTTACAAACTATCCTCCCCATCTACCATAGAAACTAGTAAACCATTCTGTGGAAAACATTATAAATCCTGCATTCCTTTTCACTTAGCTTTGTAGTTCACCAAGTCTCTCCATGGCTTGATAGAAGGAGCCCCCTGGGGCTATATTATTTGAAAAACTGCCATCAGGCAGTCCAACACTTGTCTATTTTTCAGTGTCATCAATCTGGTGGCAGATAGTTGCTCTCCTAATGTACGTAAAACGTTGTCTGTGTATTTAATAAATCTCTGCTGGTTATAATAAATATAGTTTGTCCATTCAATGTTTTTATTGATGGTCTCTCTTTTTAAACATCTGCACTTCTGTAATTATCATAGCATGTTTACACTGACCTGACCAGCTTGAAGGTAATGTTTGTATCAGTCTCATTCCTCCACATACCCACCACATGTCTGCTAAGGGTACCTTTGATTTGGTGATGTTGCAATACAGGTGGCATTTTCCTATGCCACTTAATTATTAATTTAGACTAATTCTGTGTTTTTACCATCCCTCATGTATTGTTGAATGCGTCAATTGAAAAGTCTATGTTGGTCATCCACACATTCCTGTGTTCATCCACACGTTCCTGAGAGGTTTCCTACCTCCATTCCCTTATTCCTATAACACAAAAATGTATGTTTTTTTGCCCAAGCAAAGGATATTTGTTCCTTTGGGGGCTTCATTTTTGTTTTTTGTGGCCACTTAGCTTCATGAAATCTTGGGTAGCATTGCCTACTTTGGCATACAATATGCACCAGTAAGGACAGATGCTTATGCTCAATAGTTGTTTTATTGGGATTTTCACATTGCGTAACGCACCATTAATCCTAACTTCAGCCATGTCATTTTTCACTGTCTCAGTTCCATACATTTCCGCAAGTTCTTCCCGGAATTCTCGAAACATGACTCGGTGTTGTAGGGCAATGGGACCAGTTCCTCTTGTGGATGTACACACTAAACAATCTCCTCCTTGCCCAGTCCTTTCATTGACCATGTACCTACATGACATTGGGCTCTGTGCTACAGTTCAGACACTACTCAGTTTCTAGCCTCGTTGGATGTATATGTGTAGTACTGCTACTCCTTCTAGCACTCTGGACCTCTGCTCCTACACTCTCGCTCTCTTCTCGTCCTGATTACATCCCTCTTCTCCCGGTTCCTTATTCCTGTCACCATTATGTTTGTCCATTTGTGTTTGCCCCTCGTGTCAGGTTTCATTTCCTAGTTTATCCTTGATTGTCAGTTTTGCTTTTGACCCTAGTTAGAGGTTTTTCTTTCAGTTTGTTGTCTGTGTTTCATGGCTCTCCGAGCCATAAGTTTTGGTTTTCAATAAACCTGATTAGGATTATCCTTCTGGTCTCTGGGTCATATCAGAACAGAAGGCTAGACCGAGACAGGAAGAATGAAGGCCACGCCCACTTTCCCTCCGGACGTGTTCCAATCGCTTGTGGAGGAAGTACGGCATGTCCTCTCACCTCCAGAGGCACCCTCTGTGAGGCTGATCCTAGCTGCTCCCACCAACGGTCCCATGATCAACCCCGCATGCTACTCCAGAGATGCAGACAGCAGTGAAAGATTTCTGCTCACTTTCCCACAGAATGAGCCAAAGTTGCCTATGTCATCTCCTTACTCTCCGGAAAGGCATTACAGTGGGCAGAGGGACAGTGGAGACTGAACAGCGCTACTGTAGCCACAAACGCCATGTTCACTACGCACTTGAGGTACCGTGAGGTGTTCTGCTGACCTGACGGAGACTCCACCAACCAGGAGAAATTACATCAGTTTTGTCAAGGTCAGATGGACATTGGAGAGTATGCCTTAGAGTTCCGAACCCTCGCCAGGACCAGTGGGTGGAATGAGTCGGTTCTCATGACACACTTCCGCCAAGGCTTAGAACCCTCCCTGTGGCTGCAACTCTCCACCTAGGATGACTCCGTGGGGCTGGATCAATTAATTCAGCTGGCCATCTGCGTGGAATATCGACAGAGAGGTTTTATTGAAGATCTGCAACCAGTTCCCTTCATGCTCATGCCACCACCTGCTGAACCCATGCAGATGGATTCACTCCAGCTCACTACTGCGGATCGATGCAGACAAAACCGTGAGGGACTATGTATCTACTGTGGCCAAGCAGGACATGCTATATCGACTTGCTCCATTCGCCCTCCTCGTCCATCGGTGAGTCAAGGCAACATCAAGATCCTAAAGTCCCAGCCAATTTCCACACCAGTAACCATAACTACAGCTATAGGCTCTATTACAGTCATGGTGCTCATCGACTCCGGTTCAGGGGGCAACTTCAACTTGGACCTGTGTCGCAAACTCCAGCTCAAGCTGCACTGCTGCCTGACACCCTTCTCCATGTGCTCCATAACCCTCCATGTGTTCCATCGAGCTGGTACCCAGTGCTTCAGTACCTAAGGGGCGAGTATACCCTCTGACACTACCATAACGATGGGCCATGAAGGAATATATATAGTGGAAGCACCACAACAGGGCTATATTCATCCGTCCAACTCACCAGCGGCATCTAGCTTCTTCTTTGTCGCTAAGAACAATGGAGAGTTATGCGCTTTCATTGATTACTGAGCCAATCAAGTTACAGTCAAATTCAGGTATCCACTACCACTGATTCACACAGCCCTTGAACAGCTCCATGTGGCGACCCTGTTCAGTAAGCTGGACCTTCGAAGTACCTATAACCTGGTGCGAATCTGTTCAGGAGATGAGTGGAACATTTCCAAGACACCTCGACACTCAACAACCTCCACTCTTCCAGTGGAACATAAGCCCACTGATGTTCCAGCAGTAAAACAATGGTTCCGGAGGAGTGAACAGGTCTAAAGCGAGGCTCATCTCACCTTCAACACGCTGTCCGACGTGGGACCTCTGCTGCTGACGCTAGACACTCAGATCCGCCCCGGTACCAGATTGGGGAAACGGTGTGGCTCTTAGCAAAGAACATCAGACTCCAAAACTCAAACAAAAAGCTAAGTCCTCGTTTCCTTGGTCCTTTTGAAATAATAGCACAAGTCAACCCAGTCACATACAAGTTGAAACTCCCTCCCACCTACAAAATTCAAATTCAAATTTTATTTGTCACATACAAATTATCCACAGTACACTATGTAGTGAAATGCTTAGTACAACTGTCCAAAATGTAAAGAATAAACTATTAAAGCAACAAGAAGAAAAGAACAATAACTAGAAATTTTTAAGGATTTTTAAAGGATTTATAGGTCAGATAGAAATAAATTACAAAGGCATAAAATAAAATATACATATAAGATTACATATGGGATGTGGGTTGATGATAACACTGAGTCATGTAATCATAGTCCAAATTAGGGTCTTCCAACCCTCATAAATTTGGTTGTAGGCAGATGCCAAATACTCAGGTTTAAAGGTACGTCCCCTGGGATAAATCAGAAATTGAGGCTGAGGTTCAGTCCAGCCCGCTAGATTATCAAGCCAAGAAACTATAAAACATTATATAAATCACATCTAAACACAATAGATAGGAATACTGATCAATTTCTTAATGACATCAATCTCCGAAAATTAAAACGGTAATAAAATGGCCTTGGATTTCAATCTTTTAGTTGGTGAACTCCATAAAGCTTTGCAACATATGCCTAACAATAAAGCCCCAGGTCCAGATGTTTATCTAGCAGAATTCTACAAAGGTGAATCCCATAGGTAAATAGAAACAAAAATTGCGAATTTACTTTTTAGAATGTAAGACAACAGGATGTGTGGGTAAGGGACTATGGGGTTTTTGACAATAACCACTCAGTTTAGAGGCCATAAATCATGGACCATGGATCTGAATTTGGTTTTCTGACTGGAAAGATTGGAGTGTTGCCCATATTATTGCTTCCTTTGACAGGGGATACTGTCTTTGATATGGCAGTTGTGCTCCTGATTTAAGCTGTATCTTTACCAAACCTGCTGATTTTACTAATCCTATGTCTGTTGGGTGTTTGGTCCATAATTGTCCACTGGGGCCGTTTGTTTGCTTTGTCCTTCTCTTTCCTCAAATTTTTTGTCCTACTTATCAACACTGTTTGTAGGTCTGCCTTATCTACCACCACCTGTGATATCCATAGAAAACTTTTATCTGGTGATACACTTACTCTTTGTCCTATCTGTACCTATCTTGTGTCACCTGACTCATTCCTTTACCATTGGCCCTACCTTTTTTATTTAAAATCCTGCCCAATCAGCAGGGAGGCATCAGGGATTTGGTACCATTGTGCAAGTTGTGTTGGCAGCTGAACTGTAGCAGCAATTTCTTGGGCTCCAACAAGAAGGTTCATTACTCTTACAGTGTACTGTCTCTGTCCTCCTTCATCATTGCACTTCATTGTGCAGTGCCATGGTTCTCTGCTTGTATCTGGGGAAAATAATAATGGTGCCTGCATGGTCACTACTTGTATATTCAGCTGATCTTGGCATATCCAGCATCCTCCTTTTCCTTGGTTTATTGGAGCTTTTCCTCTAGAGGGTTGTTGCCATGATCCTTCTCCTCAGCTGCGTCCTCATCCCTGACCCCTTCCTCTGTTGTGAGGTGGGTATTGTTGGACTGGATGGTACATTAGCATGGGCAGAAATGCAAAATAGGCAGGCTGTGCCTGCTGTGGTGGGTACATTCGTATGGCTTGAACCATGGCTGCTGGCTGTGGCACTGGAGGTGCAGGCTAAGCTACTGGTTGTGCCACCAGCACTGCTGCCTGCTTTGCTGTGTTATTTTCTTCCTTCTTTTTTTCCATATTTTCTTGTTTACTGTGGGCCAACTCACTCAGCTGGGCCTTCACCAGGCTCTCCCCCACCTTTTTTGCCTCTTTTGGTGGGCCACATCATTGCGCACAGAGCACGTTGTCTTCATCTATTTCAAATCTTGCCTGGGACAATGTCATGAAATTCTCATGCTTATCCCACATTCTCCACACTTTCATCAGTATTTGTTTATGCAGACCTTTGTTCCACTCTTCTTCTTTTTCCATCTTGTACACTTTTTTGTTGTCCGTCTGTATGTGACATAGCTCGCCTACTGTCAGGACTGTGCTTTCTACTCTCATCATCCGATCACTTATCTCTCTGAGCTGATTGTCAGGCTTTGTTTTCACTGACAGTGTCACCTGTCCTTTTACGTAGTACTCTTCCTATCTCTCCTCTCCTGTCTCACTGTTTTCTTCACTTTCGCTGCATAAGCTTTGTTCTTTCTCCTGAACTTGGGGGTTGAGCTCCCCAACTAATGTTTTTTATACTGGGTCCTTTTACAGTCCTGGGCACTTTGATCAGGGCCTGCTTGGAATTCTCCCTTTGTGTTGTTTATTTTTAACACCTTTTCTTTCGGCTACTACTGCAGTAGTACTACAACTATTGTTCTCTGTCGTCGTCCTTCCACATTGTGTCCCCTTGATTCCTGACACAGCAACCTTTTTTAGTATTCTTCACCATTTACGTTCTGCTGCATTTTTCTGCACTCCTCATCTCCTCTCATCAATTCTACACAGCCCTTTGAGTCCCAGAAGTGGCTTTCTTTGCTCTTTTCCAGATGCCCCTCTGCTCTGAGATATATCTGTCTTTGCTTTTGCCTTGAGTATAGTGCTGCCCCTTCCTTTTAGCTTTCATTTGGCCTCTATATCACTTTGCTTTTAAAGTGTACCTATATTATCTCTAAATTCACTTCTTGTGGTTGTTCTTTTGTAAGGATGGGATAGATTCCTGCTATTGTGATGGACATTTCTCTGTATGGAGACGGCTTCTCCTGCTCCTCAAGCTCTTCTGCTGGTGGGGCCATCAGTTTCTTCTCCTTTTCCTCTTTTATTTCTGTATCCAAACCTTTTGGCCCAATAAGGTCATACCAATAAGTGGTCTCCTCCACTATGATCTGCAAGGAAATTTATTTGGTCAACCAGTATTGACATTGCTAGACATCTTTCCCACATCACCCACCTGGGTTCAACTGTGATACTGAGAGTTTATTTGGAGGCCCATTACCAGAATCCGGCTTCCTCTGCTGGGCTTGCCTGTCAGAACCCAGAGCCCCCTCAGAGTGGACATACACATGGTGAAAGCAAGGTCCCCCTCTGCATCTGATGATTTCTTAATGCATTCTCATTAGTTCAACACTTACTTTAACACTTAGTCAAATAAAATCACAATGCAATCAAATGAGAAGGAGTAACCAAATACCTGTTTATTGAAGGATAACAGCCAATAACAACAAAGTCTCAAAGAGCAGCTGGTCTTGGGGACTGATCAGATTGTTTATTAACAAAGTTAGCATTTAATTCAGAGATCAGCAAATTTCCTTCAGACTTGTCTCCCTTTAATACACCTCGGAGCCTTAAGAAACTACACCTTCTTGCTTTTGCCCAAAGTTTTTCACATTGAGTTTATGTTTCATAAAACATTTCATAAAGAGTTAAGTTTGCAAATTAAGTTTAAGTTAATTTGACCCCACCTATGTCAATTTCCATTTCCCTTTATTTCTTTGATGATCCTGATTACGCCCCTTGTTATCTTATTACGCCCTCTGTATGATCTAATTTCTTTATGCCACCGCCTATTTTTCATAAATCTGCATATGCATCTGCATCTGCATTGGTCACCCAGTGAGCATCTCAGATGGTTTTAGATGTGTGTTTCTGTTTGTCTAAGAATGCATCTTCATGAGGGCCAGTGGTAATGCCTGTACCCAATTCAGTTTTTTTGGTTGCACAGATCTTACCCACTTTTTCTTTTAGCACTCCATTTGCCCTTTCAACCATCCCTTGTTACTGTGGATGGTACACGCACCCCAAATGAAGTGTTCTGCATAGAACCTCTGTTATGTTTTTTATTACCTCATATACAAAATGGCTACCATTGCCCAAGCTTATTTGGTCTGGGATCCCAAATCTAGGAATTACATCTCTACACAAGAATTTTGCTTAGCATCGCTTTTGGCTGTAGCCTGTGCCTCTATCTATCAGCTAAAATGGTCCACTATCACTGCGATATATATTTTCCCTTCTTTTCTTTCAGTCATTTCTACAAAATCAATTACTAGGTGTCTGAACGGTCTGTCTGGTTGCGATATGTGACCAAGAGGCATTGTGAAATGTTTCCTCATGTTCTGCATTGTGCATATTTCACATGTTCTTAACGATTTGTCCACCATACTGGCGAGGTATAGGGACAATCAGTCTTTTCAAATTGTCTCAATGATTTTTCTCTGGTCACAATGATCTATTTTGTGTGCTTCTTTAACTAGCATTGGAATGAATCCTAGAGGGACTACCAGTACTCCATATCTTCTCCATACTTCTGACTGTGGGTCTAAAACTGATCCTCACTTTTACAACTCCTTTTCTGCTGCTGTGGTAGTTCTTTGAATCTCTTTAATGCCATTCATGGTTACCTGCATTTGCTCATACTTTTATGTTTTCCCTGGTTCCATCATTTCTATTATGCATGTCCCTTCTCCTGCAGCAGCCTTTTTTGCTGCTTCATCTGCTCTATTTCCTTTGCTAACCCATTCCCCATTTGACTCGTGGGCTTTGCATTTTACAATTGCCAAAGGAGGTGCTCTCTTTTGGGAGCACAATTGCTCCTAATAGTTCTGAAATTGCTGGCACAATTGCCAAAGGTGATACTCTCATTTGGGAACATCATTGCTCTTAATGGTTCTGAAATTGCTGGCCCATGTATAATACTTGATGCATCAGCTCTCTGGAAACCTCTTTGGGCTGAAATGGGTTCAAACACATGACACACTCCATATGCATAAGCTGAGTCTGTATTGCACTTTTTTTTTTCATGTAGTGCCTTCGAGCACTCTACCCAAATACTCTACCTTTGGTTGACAGACCTGTAACTTTTTCTTAGCTACTTAAATCGTAGACATTTTTTGCCAAAATTGTTAGGACTGTTACAGAGTCTTGAACACATTGGTTTGGCTACACACCAAAAGGTCATTCACATATTGAATAATTGTTGATTTTACCTCTAAATCAGTTAGATTTGTGCTAAGACCTGGTTAGAGGTGACGGACTTTCACAGTATTCTTGGGGCAGTGTAGTATATGTATATTGTTGTCCCCCATAGGTAAATGCAAACAGAAACTGTGCCTGGATGTAGTGGAACACTAAAGAACACAGAGCATATGTCAATAACAGTGTACCATTTTGTTCTTTCGGGAATGTTAGACAACAGGGTATGTGAATCAGGAACCACTGTTTTTTCTGCTACCTCTACTTTATTTACAAGTTGCAAATCATGGACCAATCGCCATTTGTCCGAATTTGGTTTTCTGACCAGAAAGATGGGAGTGTTGCACTGGCTCTGTGTTGAAATTAAGACCCCTGCTTCCAGTAATCTGTCAATTAGTTGTCTTTATCCTGGTTGTCGCCTCTTTAGACAATAGACACTGTTTCTGATGTGGCAAATATGCCCCTGGTTTAAGTTGTATCTTGACTAGCCCTGCTGATTTAACCAGTCCTAAATCTGTTGGGTGTTTTGTACATAAATTATCTGGTACTTGTATTAGTGCATCTCCCCTTTCCTCCTCTGTGGGCTCTTGATTTTGTACTCTTTGGGATAGCTGCTTAAATTAGTTTTCTTCTGTTTTTATGTCCCTTGTTCTACTTATTAAAAATGTTTGTGGTGACTACTGCTGCTGACTATTCCACCCTCAAAAACTTCTTGTCTGGTGACATGCTAACTCCCTGACCTATCTGTGTCCACTGTTTTAACCTGACTTGCTTCTTTCACTATTGGCCCTAACTCCTTTGACTTGAGGAGTGGCATCTTCAATCTGATACCTGAAGTTGAGCTGTGGTGGTAGTTTAACTCCTTGGGACCCTATTATGATATTTGTGGTTTTTAGTACATATGTAGTGGGGGCTACCAATTCGTCCACAGGACTTCATATTCTTAATTTTGTCCTTTCTCATCATACATCATTGTGCAGTGCCATGGTTCTCGGCTAAATTGACAGAAAGGTCTAATTTTGGTCAGACATGGTATCCATTTTTCACATAGTTTTCTGGTCCCATTAGGCGAGTATTCCAGTTCTAGCCTGTGTACTCTGTCCAATTTATATTTTTCGAGTTTTGTTTAGATTATGAGACATTGAGTGATTAAGTGTTCTGGAAGCTCAATCCATACTCCTGTTTCCCCACAGTGTATATTGGCTCCCATTTTACAGAGTACATCTCTTCCAAGTAAGTTTGCTGGGGTGTCTTGTGCATATAGTATAGGTGCTTGAATGGTTACCCGTTGAATCTCCAATTCTTGTGCCTCTGTTAATCGCAAAGTCTGTATTTTCCCTGAGTGGTCTACCATCTTTTCTGCTTTGCTAGAAAAGGGGAGCTTTGAGTCTTCTCTTCCTATAGTTGTGTAGGTTGCACCTATGTCGATTAGAAATGGTTCCTTGATTCATTGTCCCACCATTACTAGGATGATAGGTTCTTGTTCTGGGTGCAGTGAGAAGGCATACTGAACCAGCTCCCACTCTGGCTTCTCTGGGCTTCTTCACATGTTTTCCAGGGGTGGCCCCATAGGGCCTGTTCCTGGCTTAGATGACCCTTGGGATGGTTGGTTAGGTCCCCTCCAGGGTCCCATCCAGGTCCCTTGACCTTGCCACCTTAGGTTCTGTGGAGGGTTACTTCTTTGGAGTTGTCCCCCTTGTTGGTAAGC
>JBCNYG010103062.1:0-13697 GCA_039654305.1 Porochilus rendahli | reverse complement strand
CAGTATGTGGCCGATGTAGTGGCAGGGAAAATCTTTGTCTTTCAGTGTAGTAGTTACAGGGGATTTTGCTGAGTTGATCAGAAAAAGCTGACAATTGCCTCCACTTATCAGTTTAACCATTGAACGGGTCACCTTAGTCATCATTACAACAAGTGCCCCCCCTGAGAAATTTGTCAGGAGCCGCCACTGGGTGGTAGTATTGTGATTTAGACCTGTTTTACTGCAACAGGGCCAGATTGTTTTTTCATCAATGACAGACTGGTGAATTCAGAGTGACTTATTGAGTAGTAAAGTAATAGGTGATTCTGCCAAAAAAGTGCTAAAGAAACATCTAATGTTGTGTAAAAGTATAGTTGTCCAGTAATAAAAAAAATATAAAAAAATTATATAATATTCACAAATTTGATATCATTATATACAAAAAACACCTGTTCATTATTTAATTAGAGTGAGGCATGCAGTGGGGAAGGAGGAACGGTAAAGTAATTTTGCATTTTAGCATCTTTGCACCACATTTCCTGTCAATGACCACAAAGAAGATGATCATAAAACATGTGGTTAAGATACCGTGTGAACTTCACATACAGTAGTTTGCACTAGGTAGTTTGCAGTAGGTTCTGGGCTACCCTATAATTAAAAATATAAAGAAAAGTTAAATGTTTATTTCTCATTGTTTATGAATTTAGGTAAGGTTTAAAAAAAGAATATATATATATATTGTATATATGTATTGGTCATGTGACTAATCTCGCAAGAGTGGTGGCCATATTTAACTAGGGTAGGTAATGAGTGTTTGTGTATTGCAAGCCCCTATTGACCAATTTGTCGGTCATTGTTTATGAATTTAGGTGAGGTTTTAAAAAAAAATATATATACGTGATATATATTTTTATATATACATGTGATATGTATTTGTACGAGTTCTTACTGTAATTTCAAACAAGCATTCTGAAGTATGTACTCACAACCCTCAGCCATTTTTTATCTACACATTTATAGAGCACATTAAGCAATCTGGTTCTGTCTTATTTGCATATTCAGGAAAATTATTATTATATTGTTTGTACAAAAGGATTTCATCTTGCATTCTGCCTTAAATGATGGTCAGGTGGCCAAAGATATAGAACAGAAAATGTGACCTGTTGCATCATAATATCTGACAAAGAATAAGCTAAATCAGTACCAACCCAATCACCTCTCAGCTACACAACTTAAAAACCTACATAACCCTGCACAATAATACAGTGGTGAAAATGCATATATGTATCTCAGTTTTCCCACTTACAAAGTAACAGTCTACTTTTTTGTATGGTAGGTTTATTTGAGAGAGAGAGAAATTCAAGTCGTCGTACGTCAACTACCCCCCAACCAAATAAGCATTTGATCCCCAAACTGAACATGACTTAATACAGGGGTCAAACATTTTGCACACATCTCAGAAGGGATTTTGGTTCACTCATGTTTGCAGAGCTGCTCCAAACCCATAAGATTTCAAGGCTGCCACCTGGCAACTAGAAGCTTCGGTTCCCTCTAAAGATTTTTTATACATTTAAGCTCTGACGACTGGCTAGTCCACTCTATGAACTTAATGTGATTCTGTTTGAGATACTCCTTGTCATTCTGGAAGACACTGATTCATTATCCATCTTCAGTGCTCTGGCTGATGGAAGCAAGTCCAATATTTTATGGTACATGGCTCTGTCCATTGCCCCTCAATGTGGTCAAGTTTTTCTGAACATTAGCAAAGAAACGAGCTCTTCAGCTTTGGGTATCCTATTTGTCTTTGGGTATCCTGTGAATCATGCATGGGAGTAAAATTAAATAGCATTTAATATGTCAATCATAGTAACAATTAAACATGCCCACCCATTTCAGCCATAGTTTATATAGGATATTGTTCATGTGAATAATTGTTGAAATCTAGAAGAAGAATGACCAAGGTCAACCATTTTTATTTGCCCTTATGAAGGCAATATATGGCTGAAACATGAAAGTATGTAATCATGTAAATAAGATAAATATTAAATATTTATAGTAAATATGCCTGTACGGCAGTGGTGAGCTCTCATGGCCAGCAAAACCACCTTCTCTGCCGGCCTAAACACTGTTCTTATCACTGAATTTTTATTTATATTTTCCCCGATTAATATTTTATGTATGAAATTGTTCCAAAAAGTCTACTCTTTTATTTCATAGCTTTCCTCTTGGTTGGGAAGCTTCCAATCAGATTACACCCATGTTGCCAATGGGAATTAAATCTGTTAAGGCTTTCAGAATCATCAGTGCAGGCACCTGTAATTTACACTAAATGGTGATAAAATGGTTGCCTCTCATATATATTTCAGAAACCAGATTTCGGGTGGCCAAGACCACGGTCGATCTAACAGGCTCACAATAACATAGGCATTTTTGTATTCTTCAAATGGATGGAATGCGTGATCAGACAGCATACTGGTTAGAGTGATCAAACTACATATATCTTCTATAGTGAACAGAAGTGCTAAAACATTTTTGCACAGATTTAATAGATGTTTTGCAACTCAGTCAAGGAGGAGAAGAGACTGATTTAGCTACTGATGACTTTTCAAAAAACATTGCATATGGTAGCTAACAGTTCTGTCCCAGTTAATTAAAACTAATGTGAGAAATGCAACATGGCAGAGTCAACTTTTAGTAGTAGCCTCCATTATAATAGAAAAGGACTTACTGTTGGAAGTGAGATACATGGATAACCTCTACAACAGAATTAGGAAATTCTTTTTGGGGAAATTTAGGAGTATGGATTTTGTCTACAACTAAAATAAATAACATTTTCAGTCAGTAAAATGCATTTTATTTATATTTTATTGTTTGTGCCTTGTTTATTAGTAAATATTGATTCTTGATTTAGAAGATGTTGATATTTTATTTTTAAATCATTTTATAGCATTGTTTAATTTGTGTAATATTTCAGGCTAAATGACACGCATTTGTGTGATGTAAGACATGTTATGTTGCATATTCTGCACATTAAAGGTTTTTTTAGCCATGACATCATAATGAAGATATTAATAATGGATTCATTCAGAGCTGACTAAAAGTGAAACACATTGCCTGCCCCTGCAGTACAGTACAGCCACAATAGCAATTCCACAAACATGATATGATATATGAAAGTATGCTCATGGAAACAAAGCTCTTTTTAAATGCATGAAAGAGAAAGACTTGAAGACTTGATTCGAAGTGAAATGAAGATGTTTGTGTTGATGCTGTAATGGGATGAAGTCTTCAGAGGCCAAGAGTATCTTCTTTAACCTCACAGCCTAGTAGGGCGCTTGCTACTCGTACACACTCTGACTGGTTGACCACTGGAAAACACACACAGAGACATACACACAGACACACACAGACACATACCATGATGATCATCACCTACTCCACTACCACTACAGTTACCACAGTGTAAAGATATCAGAATTAAATATGGTACTCCTGTCCTATTGTTATTAAACAAGCAAATCAATCAAAATATATTTTTTAATTGGCAAAACCACATGTTTCCTTTAATTGTTTCATTTTAGTTTAATAACTGATGTGATATAATGATGTAATGTAATTTACCTTTCTGGCTGCGGATCCAAGCCACCGCTTTCATAGCCAAAAACTGCCACTCATCCTGTGCGTCAAGCTTAAAGCCATGTAACCAAACCAGAGCCAGCAGTGTAGCCCAAACATCTGGCTTCACCTGCACATAAAACATAAAAGATGGACAGTTACATACATACATACATATAAAGTATACACAACTTATTAACGGAGTATGAGGTCAGTAAAGCAAAATTCCACACCAAGGGTTGATGCATTGACCGGGCGATAGGGAGGCTAAGGTCTGGAATTTATGATCAAAGTAACATGATTATTTATTAAGTATATGAAATTTTTGTTAAAGGACTTAACACATGCAGAAATCTGTCTTTTAAAACTTAAAGAATCACAAATTATACATGAATTGCTAAATCATGTGCAAAACTATATCAGCTAAATGAGCAGAGGAAATTGGTTGAAAATGAGTAAGACTGCTGTGTCTGGCCTGATTGTAGCCAGTAGCAGCACAGTGATCAGAACCTAGTTGAATAAAGCAGGACTAAAAAGTAATACATTTTAATAAAAAAAAAATATAGAAAATGTTTGCAGCACTCAGGGTTACTCACAGGCAAGCCATTAGTGTGGATTTGTAAAGCATTCATGGTTTAAAAAACCCTTTAGGTCTCAAGGCAGCATTTGTAATTAAGGCAGGCAGATAATCTGCTGTTCTTATTGCTCTTATTACTCTTATCTTGGTAGCAATTTAAAGATGATCCAAAATTGAGATTTGTACCAGCCCAATTAATGGCTGAATAAAAATAAAAATAGCAATCGGAGATGACAAAAACCCATAAACCATCCAGAAGTACTTGAGAAATACCCAAAACATTTTTTCCAAGGTCAGGCTAATTTTGACAAAGGCAAAAAGAATACTGACAAGCCTATGCACACCTGCACAGTGTAGGAAACCTGCAGGCAAAATTTTTAAATGATTCAGCCAGCAGTTTTTAAGAAATAGCCCTGACAAAATTCACAATGACAAAGGCACTGTGACAAGGTCAAAGGATGAACAGAAAAACTGAAATTGGCCGCACACACCTAAACACCCAAAGGGACCTGCAAGCAAAATTACACGATGATCCATACATATGGATTGGGATACTCTAATTCAATTCAGCCATATAAATATGAGGCTGATGCAGCTGATCAGATGCCTGAGATGAGTCGTCACTGAGAGAATAAATCATTATAAAGTAAATATGATCGCTATAAACCAAGGCCATTTGCACAGTTTGAACTGGTAAATAAAATTTTATATTTGTGCTATTTCACTTATTGTTCAACTTATGACAGGTCCTAACGTTTCACTGGTATTTTACATGCTGGACAGAATTTTGCCTATCGCTTCCGCTGTTGCAACTTAACATACGCATGGCATATTTCACCTGACCTATCGGAGCCTGTACAGACATGTCTAGTGACTGGCTATGGACAGACTTGCCCTGAACCTTCCATACTAATCAATTATATTTTCCTGAATCTTAAGAAAAGTAGGAGTTTCTGCCAGAAGAATTAAAACTAGCCGAACCCACTCTGGTAAACTTTGCTCAAGTTTTTCATGTGCATTGATATTTCATATTATACATCATGTTTTGGTCTCACTTCAAAAAGCAAGCACATTTTAGAGGAATTAATTTAACATTTGTTTACTTGACGATGCTAGATAAGCCCAGTAGTTCCCTAAAGCAAAAACATCACTTGGTTATTACGATGATTTTGTAACCAAATTCTGTAGATTCGGTACCTCAGATTAACCCAATGGAAAGTGAGCTAAACTGCACACTTCACATTCCAGTATTTTTGACAAATTTTGTCCAACTATACTCCACCATGCGAGCTTTTGGCAGTCGAAAAAGTTACATTACTATAACCACCCATAACACAACAATCATGTATTATAACTTCTGAAACATGAAATTTGAGGATAAAACAGTGTAGGATGTCATGTCAACTATAGTTTACATAGCACACTTTCTTAAGTTAAGCTTACCCTGTCAAATTTCAACTGCATACAACACAAAAACTACTTAGCTCTTATTGCAAAAACAAAATGTATTTTAAACAGAACAAAATGTTCAGTTTTAAATAAAATGCAATGGCAACCTTTGGGCTTGACATTTAAGCATGTTTTAAGAATTCATCAGAAACCTGAAGATTAACTTGTTTCCCATTTCCGTTCAACCTACTTGAATTCATGTCTGAGATAGATATAATATATATGTGTCAATCTAGTATTATTATGATCATTATTGGTATTTTTAATATACTGTATTAATCCGGCAAGAGAAATTATTGCCTTTGCATTAGACACATTTATGTATATTCACCTGTACAGGAATATGTTCTACAAGCTCTTTTTCTGTCTTTCCAAACACCTCTGCAAGTGTTGAATCTAATTCCCAGCAACCTGAAGCCTTCTGTAGAGAGACAAGCTGCAACAACAAGTCCTTTGGAGTCTCAGAAATTTCTACAAATATCAGAATAAAAATATAAAATAATTTATTTTAATTAAACTTAGTAATTAAAAAGGTTCATAGTAACACAAACATATGTACAGTATATAAAAGTGTCTGCATTTCTGCTAAGCATTACCGGAGAAAATGGCAACATCCACTGAAAAAAATAAAAATAAGCATTAAAAAAATAAGCATAAAATAGCATTTATATTATCATCCTACAACCAAAATACTATTTTAATCATGTTTGAAATCACTTTACCTCTGCAATAAACACCATAAGTAAAAGAATCAGTAAAAGGGAATTTAAACCAAAACTTGCATACGTTGTACGTGTCACTATTTTTAATAGATTTTTAATCTCTAAACTGAACCAAACTTGCTTGGGAGAGTCATCACTGGTGATGAGTCATGGATCTTCAAAAACGACCCCGAGACCAAGCGGCAAAGCTCAGCACGGTATTTTTTATTGCAAAATTATCCCCTTCAGGGTGATGTAAGACACCCTGCTGCACATTAGGGTCCAGATTTACCTTTCAGTGTTTATTAAGCAAAATTTAATTGTTTTCTGTGCATTATTCCTTACATATAACACTGTAATAATAGGATTGGTCCAAATAATGCCACAACAGCATTGTTCATTTATCTACAACACTATTTTAATATTTTCCTAATTTAAGGAATTACTTTAATCAGTATGAATGTTTTAACTCTTTTTCTCTTACTTGAACTTTTTTTTGTATTTATTGTCTTATTGTCTATAAGTAGCTGCCCTCACTTTTTATCGCTGCATAACTTTTACTTTCATGGAGAGTGGGGACCGCAGCCCAGCAACTAAATGCCGCACACTTTGTGTACTCCACGGATCAGCTGATCAACCTGAAGCCGGCTGGTCTAGCGGACAGACCCACAGACTTACCGGCTGAAATCTGGAGAAAAACACACCAGAGTTGCAGAGGAGCAAGAGAGAAGAGGATAAAGTCTCCCGTCTATTATATTGGGGAACATGAGGTTACTGGTGAATAAGATGGACGAGCTGACTGCACTAGCCTGGAGTCAGAGACAGTATCGGGAGTGTAGCTTCACGTGCTTCATGGAGACATGGCTGCATCAGAATATTCCCGATGACAACGTATCCATCGCGGGGTTTCATAATGTCCGGGCCGACAGAGATTGCACCACGAGCGGTAAGCTTAAAGGAGGAGGGCTTGCTGTTCTGGTCAATAACTGGTGGTGTAACCCCGACCACATAACCATCAAAGAGTGGAATTGTGGACCGAACATTGAACTGTGTACTGCTGGACTCTTCCCATGTCATCTTAGTGGCTTTTTCTGTTCCTCCTTCTGCCAACCCCAGTGCTGCACGTGATACATGCTACCATAGCCCGGTTACAGACTTAGCACCCGATTGCTTTCATTGTAATCTCGGGTGACTTCAACCATGTCACTATTGGCACTACACTGACAAACTACAAACACTACAATGTCCCACCAGAGAAAACTATAGACATGCTGTATGCAAATACTAAGGATGCCTACAGTTCCTCCCCCTCCCCCACTAGGGACCACAACTCAATTAATCTTTCTTTATGCTATGTGCCTGCTGTGAAGAGGAAGCCTGTGGCTATGAGAACTAGGAGATGGTCGGAGATGCAACAGAGACGAGGTGAGAACGATCGAAAGTTTACTGAAAGTCAATCAGAGAGGCTAAGGACAATTAGAGGAGGAAAGTGGAGTAGAAACTTCAACATAACAACATGATAGAGGTTTGAAGTGGTATGAAGACCATCACTGGTTTTAGGCTATCCAACAGCAGAGGAGCTGACGGCGGTAAGGACAGGACCAGCGAGCTGAATGTCTTTTAACAGAATCAACACTGCGGCTACTGCTCAGCCCCCTACTACTTTATCAGCAGCAAGCCTGGCACACCACCCTCTATCCCTTCCTCTCCTTACTGTACCTCTGCCTCCTATGATGAACCTGACAATGGTCCCCCACCTCTCAACTTGACCTATAATCAGGTTGAGAAACATTTAAGAAGACTACACTTAGGCAAGGCAGCAGGACTGGATGGGGTAAGCCCCTGTGTCCTCATAGCCTGTGCCCCCCAGCTCTGTGGAGTCTTACATTACAACTTCACGATGAGCCTGAGTCTACAGAGGGTCCCTGTTCGGTGGAAGATGCCATACCTCTTTCCTGTACCAAAGAGCCCACGTCCCAGTGGCCCCCAGGATTACAGATCCGTGGCACTGAATTCGCATGTCATGAAGACCCTCAAGGGACTCATACTGGATCAACTCAGACCCATGTTTAGACCACATATGAACCCCCTTCAGTTTGCTTACCAGCCTTGTCTCTGAGTAGAGGATGCCATCATCTAACTGCTTAACTGTGTCTACACCCACCTGGACCAGTTGGCGAACACTGTGAAGTGAGCACTTTTCCAGTGCATTCAACATGATCAGGCTGACCCTCCTGGTGAAAAATTGACAGTGGTGCAGGTGGATGCCTCTCGTGTCCTGGATTCTGGACTACTTGACCGAAAAACCACTGTATGTGTGCCTGCAACACTGAGTGTCAGACACAGTGGTCAGCAGCACCAGAGCACCACAAGGGACTGTCCTCTCCTCTTTATTCGTCACCCTCTACACAACTAATTTCAGCTACTGCACAGAGACCTGCCATATTCAGAAATTTTCTGATAACTGTGCTGTAGCTCGATGTATCAGTGGAGGTGATGAGACGGGATATCGGGCTGCTGTGGATTCCTTCTTTGGTGTGAGCAGAATTAATGTGACCAATACATTCCATCCAGGGCGTCAATGTTAAAGTGGTGAAGGATTACAAATACATTGGAGCTCATATTGACAATAAACTGGACTGGGTTATGCATCTCGGGGTCTTGTTCATGAGTGAGGGAAGGATGGAAATAGATTGGCAGGCGGATCGGGGCAGCCTCTGCTGTCCGTCATGGTGAACAGAGAGCTGAGCCAGAAGGAAAAGCTCTCAATTTACCAGTCGATTTACGTCCCTACCCTCACCTATGGCAAGCTTTGGGAAGTGACCACAAGAACAAGATCGCGAATACAAGCAGCTGAAATGAGCTTCCTTCACAGGGTGGCAGGTCTCTCCCTTAAAAATAGGGTAAGTAGTTCTGTCATCCAGGAGGAACTTGAAGCGGAACTGCTGCTCCTTCCCATTTAGAGCAGCCAGTTGAGGTGGCTCGAGCATCTGAAGAATGCCTCCCGAACGTGGTGTTTCTGGCATGTCCAAACGGGAAGAGACCACGCGACTGACGCAGAACATGCTGGAGGGACTACGTCTCCCAGCTGGTTTAAGAACGCCTTGGCATCCCCCCGGAAGAGCTGGAGGAATTGGACCTCACTGCTTAGGCAGCTGCGCCCGCGTAATGTAATTTGTCTTTTTCTTTTATTGCGACATTTATTCTTATATCTTTTTTTTACTTGGTATGGAGCAACTGTGTGCACACAATTTCCACCGGGATCAATAAAGTACTCTGGTTCTGATACAATATCTTCAACCTATACAAATTTACTAACAATATTTTAGAGGAGATAATAATGTGAACAATTGCATTCTGCTACTGGATGAGATCCAACACAGTGAAAATGAAATAAATAGGAAAAAAATTGAAAAGGAAATAATATATATTACAATATATCTTTTTTATATAACTGCTTGACACCAATTTTTATTGCAATTTTTTGGATATGTATGATGCATGTATTAAAAATAATTTGTATTGAGTAACTTACTGAATGAAGCTCCACACAGCGGTTGCGGTGCTGTTCAAAGTCAGAAAAAAATAGGATTAGTCATTAATCATTTGCTTAGAATATACAATAAGCACATCATTACCTCATCAAGAATCTTACTGAACATTTGGTGATCGAAATGAATGAAAAATTTTAAAAACAGCATGCTTGTAGTGAATTTCTTATCGTTTTATATTTTAAAACAAATAAAAACACAATACATTGATTACAGCATTGCTACATACATAATCAACAAACCATAAAAAAAGAAATATTACAATTAATAAAACTGCCCTGCGATGGCCTGGCAAGCTGTCCAGGGTGTATAAGCGGGGCAGGAGTGATGTCAACACATGTTAACACATCAAATGTTCTGGGACATACACCCTTCGCTCATGTAAAAGAGCAGACACCTGTCTGACGTATTTAACTGTAATGTAGTATTACATGAAGATGTGCCTAGCTTTATTTTATTCAGAAGTTCATTAGCTTATATCTGACTTCATAGTTTGTAACCTGTACACTGTTGTTGTTTTATTTTTATTTATTTATTTATTTTTGCTGGCATCTTGCCTTATTGGAACTGACGGGTCTATGTCATATTCTGACAATTTCACACTTTCAAGAGACTGAAACGGCCTACAAACGATGGCCTTTTTAAACTGTATCTTTGAATAGCTTTGAATTATGATTGTAAACCAGTGTACCCAGTGAAAACACACAGAATTACATAGAGAACATGTTACCCTTTGGCCAGGATTCAAACCTGAGAATGACTCGTCATAAAATTAAAACCTTGAAGACCTTGAAATTTGACAAATTATAGGACCATTCCAGCCATGCACTAATATTATTATTACAATTATTAAATAATTTAATCCTTAGACAATGTTTGAAATCAAAAACCTCCCCTCAACCTAAGGATTCTGTAATTACACAAAGGCTTCATGGTGATACTAACAGTTTGCAAGTCTTCATACATTATCTCATCCATAAGATCCTTCCTTTGAGCATAAAAGCATCAAAAAACACTGCAAAAAAGACCTTTATAAATAAACATTGCTTAATCATCAGCTGAAGAACATCATACCGTTTCACACCAGACAGCTAAAGGAATGCGTCTCCCTGACCATACTGACCAGTCACTAAAATCCTTAGCCTCATTGACTGAATGCAATATAAACTTTTATAAATCATAACCAATTTCATATTAACCATTCCTGCAGCTAAACTTTTATATAATTTTAGTGTGTCAATGTTAATCGAAGGAAAACAAAGGTGTGGATCTCCTCACACACAAACACACACACACACACGGAAAATCAGGTGTTATTTTGTAGAATGTGTATGAGTATGACTAAGTTATGTTTATCCTGAAACTGTCCATATATATAATTCATATGGGTGGTAATGGAATGTATTTATGTGACAAATTAATTTGTCCCATCTAAATTACTTAATCCCTTATCTAGACTCTTAAGAAGACTCTTATCTATCCAGCCAAGTATAATAATCTTCATATTAAAATGAAGCTCATGTTCTCCTAAATACAGAAATGTCTGTTAACTTTCACATAAGTGTACCTGGACATTTTATTATTTAATTGTAACACCACAACTTACGATCTGAGAAGTTATAAATCGCGGCAGCTCAGATCAAGGCTGAGCTGCTGGCCACTGGCCAGATGCCCAGGTACCAGCTCATTAATATGCATTAGGTTTTAACTTAAATTCACCATCCCAGAACACATCAGAAGTAGCACAGCGAAATAACATAAAGTAATGAAAGGAAAGAACAAAGAGCTCTTTAGTTTGCAGTGAAGGGGAACAATGCAGTCACAGCGGTCTTCTTTACAGATAAGTGTTTATCTCACGTCATAAAGCCCAAGAGCAGCTCAGGAAAAATAAAATAGGAAAAAAGGAAAAAATATCTAGAAGACTCAGGAGGTTAACAACAGGCCATCTCTCCACCAAGATGCCCAGTTCAACAAGAACCCTATGAAGATTCTACTTTACATGGAGTAAGCCAAAGACAACACCATATCAACACGTGCAGAGTGCAAGTGCAGAGACAACACCATATCAATACGTGACCCGACATCTCAAAACAGTGATGTAGCCCAGGTCAGCCAAAAGTGATGAGTAACACAGCTTTCTAACATTCTGATAACTCATGGTGCCTTTCTATTGAACTATTTTACAAAGATTTTGGCATGATCCAAAGTTTGACAATAATATGTCTCCATTAATACTCTTCTGGTAGAGTCATTTCCATAATCCATCCATTATTTACCTTGTTTAGTCTTTGTTTGTTTGTCGTAGTTAGTAATAAATGTTTGTGTTGAGTTGAACGAGTTTGTGGGATTCTTACAAAAACTTGTCCTTGAACTGTATCTAACTAACCTAAGCTCTTTAAATGCTAATTTTCCCTTTACTTACAAACAAACTCTCGCTAAGAATAGTTTGATAGTATTGTTACTATATGTCTATTTTAACAATTTAACTGGACAGAATACCTTTAATCCATCTTAACTCTGTGTAATCATTTAAGCTAATCAATCACTTAAAATATATTACTACACATTTTCAGTGTCAATACTCCCACACTGTAATAAATTGGGGTTAATCTTATCAGAGCGCTAACAGCAAACGAGGATCCTCCATATATATCACTAGTGATTCCATATATATTATTTCTGTGGAAATGCTGGTAATTTATAAAGTGATATCATACATATTAATGGTGAAGAAAATACATTATACACAATTCATCCTACATTATTTGGGTGGTGCTATCTTTTAATAAAAAAAATTCCACCAACTGTTTTTACGTTATCTGACCTACAAAACAAAGATCTTTAGCCTTAAGTAATTTAAAAAAATCTTACGTAACTATATATTTTTTTCATTCTCGGTTGATTATTTGTAATAAAGGATTCTTAATAACATTTCTTGCGCTGTCAAATAAGTCCTAACAGCTCAGTGTTTTAAAACAACAGAATGGCTATTAATATGTGTGTGTATATATATGTAAAAATTCCATAAATATCTATAATCATATAATAATCAATATAACTATGCAGAATCATTAGCTGTATCAGTCAAGGTAACAGATTACTTAAAAGTTAATATATAAATAAAACAAATAACAAAAATAGAAATGAAGGCAAAACATCCATCCTGTGTGGGTATAAAATACTTACAATCATTACATTCATCCAAATCTGCATCTCCGTCAGTCTCAACCAAACCGGCACCCTGGTAATCAATGCCTGAGAAATGCCAAATGAATATCGGCAACACTCTGTTACTATGCATAGACCCGGTTTGGTCTCACCAAATATCAGTTGTAATGGTTTTGAGTCTGATTTTGAGTACACCAAGTTCCACATAGCTAATACGATTTACTAGATTTTTGAGTGGAGTCCCATAGGCATAAGGCACACTTTCATTGGCTGTCTCATTGGCTGTCATGTTCTTTCATGCCAGCCGTATGGCTGAATTGAAGCTGATTGGCACCAGTATAAATACGATTTTGTCACTACGCTTCAGTTTTCGCTGGAGCGATTTGCAGCTGAGTGTGAAGTGACTGGGATGAGAATCGGCACCTCCAAGTCTGAGGTCATGGTTCTCAGTCGGAAAAGGTTGAGATGGAATACACCCTACGGGTCTGGAATGAGGTCCTGCCCCAAGTGGAGGAGTTCAAGTATCTCAGGGTCCTGTTCACGAGTGAGGGAAGGATGGAGCGGGAGATTGACAGGCGGATTGCTGCAGCCTTTGCTGTAAAGTGGACCTTGTACCGATCTGTCCTGGTGATGAGGGAGCTGAGCCAGAAGGCAAAG
>JBCNYG010102923.1:0-13751 GCA_039654305.1 Porochilus rendahli | reverse complement strand
CATTTAAACTCCAACTTCCACTCTTTGTGTGATTTTCCAACCAGTGTAATTGTCTATCCCGCCCCTAATTGTGTGCACCTGTTCTCCCCTACCTCATGTATAAGTAGTCTGCATCTTCTCTTGTCCTGTGCCAGTTCATCTTGTTTGTTCGTCCACAGTCCCAAGCTAAGCGTGCCAGTGATTTCCCTTTATCTGATTCTTTTTGCCATAGTTGAAGTTCTGTTCAATTCAGTTTTATCTGTATATCACTTTCTACAATTGAAATTGTCACAAAGCAGCTTTACATAGTAAAATTAAATTAGAATTAGAAATAGAGTAAAATTAAATCTAAAAATGTTTCTCTACAACCCCTTACACATCCATAATAAGCAAGCCCATAGCAACAGTGGCAAGGAAAAAACAGGCTCAAGAGGAAAACCCATCCTCATTTGGGTGAAACCATAAAATACAAACCATATAAGAAAATTTTACTACAGTCCAACATGTAGTCTGGTTGGTTATACCCCAACTGTAAATCCTAGATAACTGAGTTTATAGCACCAGCAGCAAAAAGCCATCTTTACAGTCACTGAGTGCAGATCTAATATGGGTCTTCATCAGCAGGAGCGAGGGGCTTCCAATGAGATGATTGATGATGATTCCAATGAGACTCAGCCGAATGTCATCAGTCAACATCAGAGTCAACCTCTTTGCAGGACAAATCCACCAGGTCTTGGCGCACCTTGGACACAACCAGCTGAGACCCGCGTGTCCCACCAGTGATTTAAACGAATGTGATTTAAACTTCATGCACAATCCCGCTTCATTTGTGTCTGAGCAGGTTAAAGAGCAGTTGTAGTGTCGCACTTAACTGGCAGAGCTGCCGCTTGGGCCACCGCCAAGTGGGCAGGGAACGCTGAAATCTGCCATTCTCTCGAAGCATTCAAGGGAGCCATAAACAGGATATTTGACCATACCTCACCTGTCCGGGAGGCGTCTAGACTCCTGCTACAGATCCAGCAGTGTCCTGCCAGGTGGCTGATTATGCCATTGATTTTTGAACCGTGGCCGCTGATATTGGTTGAAACACCCCTGCACTAATAGATGCTTTTACGAACTGACTCACAGAGCCTATGAAAGACCAAGGCACCCTTGGAATTACCATAGGACCCAGAGATGCTCATCGCTATGGCAATTCGGGTGGACAATCGCCTCCGAGAGCAGGAAAGGGAACGACAATGGACCACACTTCCTCTTCCTCATGGTTGAAAAGCAGCTCCAGGAATCCACCTCTCCTGGAGCACGGCGACAGCACGTGCTGCAGGAGATCCCATGCAATTGGGGAGGACCAGGATTTCACCTGAGGAAAGACAGCAATGCCTACATGAGGGAAGCTGCTTTTACTGTGGCCAACTGGGTCATTGAGTCATCACCTGTCCAGTAAAAGAGCGAGCTCACCAGCTATGAGAGGGGCGCTGGTGAAGAAGTCATCATTCAACTATCCTCCTCATCCTACGACACAGGTAACCTGTGCAAATAACTTTAGAAGGGGGAATCACACAGGATTCATACAGTTTCATTTATTCATGTCCTCGCAATATCCCCTAATTTTAGGATTCCCCTGATTAAAAGAACACAACCCTCATGTTGACTGGAGCTCAGGAGAGAATAAAGGGTGGGGAAGAGTGTACACAGAAATGTGGGAAAACCCAAAAACCACAACTTGACCTTTCCCAGAGCTTACCTTGGACAATTACTACCAACCATGACTTAGATTTCCCTGACTTGTCCACAGTTCCATCTTGTTACCATGATTTAAAAGAAGTCTTTAGCAAAACAAAAGCAATTTCTCTGCCCCCTCACCACTCTTTTGACTGCGCTATAGACTTGCTGCCTGGAGTGCCCATTCCTAAGGGGCATCTTTACTCCATCTTCAAGCCAGATAAAAGCAATGGACGAGTACATCACCAACTCATTAAAGGTTGGAATCATCCATTCTTCATCCTCTCCAGCTGGTGCAGGATTTTTCTTTGTAGGCTAGAAAGATGGTTCTCTCAGACCTTGCATAGACTATAGCCCCCTAAATCACATCACAGTAAAAAACAGGTATCCACTCCCATTGATTTCATCTGCTTTTGAACTACTACAGAATGCTAAAGTGTATACCAAACTGGACTCAAGAAATGTGTATCACCTCGTCCGGATCAGAGAAGGAGAAGAGTAGAAACAGGGTTTAACACCCCTAGTGGACATTATGAGTATTTCATCATGCCTTTTGGGCTTTGTAATGCTCCAGCGGTTTTCCAAAATTTGGTGAATGATGTATTTGAGAGATTGTTTAAATGAATTTGTGTTTGTACTTGGATGACATCTTAATTTTCTCACCAGATCTAAAGTCCCATATAGATCATGTTTGGTGGGTGCTTCAGACACTGTTGGACAATCAGCTGTATGTGAACACTGAAAAATGTGATTTCCATATGGGGTCAGTGGAATTTCTGGGGTACATCATCTCTAACAACCAAATTTAAATGGATCCGGCTAAGGTCAGTGCAGTGGCAAATTGGCCTATCCCAGACAGTTGAAACATTTCAGGACCTTAAGGGAAGATTCACCACGGCACCAGTACTCACAGTCCCCGACACTCAAAGACAATCTGTGGTGGAGGTTGATGCATTCAGTGAGAGCATTGGGGCAGTATTGTCACAGAGGTCAGTTAGTGACAACTGAATGCACCCCTGCGCATACCTGTGGTGTAAGTTGACCTCTGCAGAAAAGAATTATGATATAGGCAACAAAGAACTGTTAGCAGTCAAGGCAGCACTGGAAGAGTGGAGACATCTGTTGGAGGAGGCAGTGCATCCTTTTTTAGTCTGGACAGACCACAAGAATATAAAATATCTGAGGAAGCCAAAGAGACTTACCATTTCCACTTCACCATTTCCTTTCGGCCAGGTTCCCAAAATGCCAAAGAACCTGAAACAATACTTTCATGAAACCATGTGGTTGGGGTGATTTCTTGGCAGATAGAAACTGACGTGAAGCAGACAAATGTGGGGAGCCCAGCTCCTGATAAGTGTCCAAATTACCGTCTGTTTGTCCGTGTCTTTATGCTCCAAGTTAATTATCTGGGCTCACATGTCCCTGCTTACGAGCCATGGGTAGAATATGCGCTATATATAACTCCCTTCCCCCTTATTTATATAACAAATATAACAAGGAGAAGGTCACGGTCCCCTTGGCTCATGCCATGATCAGGCACTGCCAGCAGATCTGGGAGAGGGCTTGGCAGGTAATCCTGCGGAGCTCGGTCTGGAAGAAAGTGGCAGCAGACTGGCACCAATGACCAGGCCCTCTTTACAGTCCAGGCCAGAGGGTGTGGCTCGCCACCCTTGGACTTGCCCCTGCACGTTCATTCCAGGAAATTGGCTCCGAGGTTTGTAGGTCCATTCTGCATAGCTAAGGTGATTAACCCTGTTTCTGTTCGGTTACGTCTTCCCAGGTCTTTTAAAGTGCAACCCACATTTCATGTGAACAGGATCAAGCCAGACAGCGCTCTGGTGCCTGCCTCCAAGCAATTTTTGTTATAGTTCATCCTTCTTCATCCTTCTTTGCCCTCAGGAAAAGTGGATTTGGTTTGTATTGCCTTGGTAAGAGAGTTTTTTTTCTTTTTGTATTGCCTTGGTAAGAGAATTTTTTGTCTTTTTTCTCTTTTAAAGAGAGTTTGTTGTACTTGTAACAATCCTCCTTGTGAGTGTTTTCTGTTGTTCTTTGTATATCCTCTATGAAAGTGAGTTTTGTTTATATTTTGACATCTCAGTAAAGCTGTTGTGCAATTTAAACCCTGCTCTCATGAGTCATGCATTTGAGTCCATCAGCCACATGTCAGAGTATGTGACACTGGAAGCTGGTGTTAGATAGAATAGGTAAGGTGATAGTAAAGGAAAATGTGTGGTTGTCAGAGATTTGAAGTGGGGTATCAGTAATGCATGTGACTGGAAATGGACAACTGAAAACAAGATCTAGAAGATTTCCTCCTTTGTGTGTGGGAGAGCAGTTAATGAAAGTTAAAGAAAATGAAGAATGAAGAAGGAAAAGGCAAGAGGACTGAAGCTTGTCAGAGGGGATATTGAAGTCTCTCAAAAGAGAGAGAGGGTTATTGTCAGTGGGCAAAATGCTGAGGAGTGTGTTCATTTCTTCTAAAGGTGTCCTAGGGGTCCAAGAGGTCAGTGACAAAAATTAAGAGGGTGATTGGAAAAAATATTTTACTGCATGAAGCTTAAAAGAGAAGATGCCTAGATCAGAGAGAGTGGATTGAAGCACCAACTCCGATACAGGAGCAGACCTGTACCACCACCTCTCATGGAGTATGAAAGATAGCATGAGCACAATAAAGAGCTGCTGGTGTAGCAGAGTTGTTTGGGGAAATCCAGGTTTCATTTAGTGCAAGAAAGTGCAGAAGCAATGGCAGAGGTGAAATCAGCCTGTCACACTGGATTGAGACTGAGACAGCAGTGGGGGGTGAATAAGGTTGCTGAGAGTATGACCTGGTAAGATCTTCTGGATCTAAAAGAAATGAGAACAGTAATGGGTTTAACGCACATTACTGCAATCAGGTTTATATTGTTTAGGACGTTAGACCTGATAGTCCAAATTTATCAAAGTCACCTTATTTAATGTACTTGTTTTAGAAAGTGATTTGTGTTGCTAGCTGCTACAAATCGGTCTTCGGTCATACCTTCAATATATTTCTGGGTCCTGCCCCCAATTCACACCTTAAAGAAGCTACTGCTGCTTATACACCACAATAAGACTACAGAAGTAGCTAAGAATTGTATACTTAAAACTATTAGTGACAACACCTAAATCCAAGTAGTCAAGTAGACAGTAATACTATAAGTAGACAGGATATAATATACAGGAGGATATAATGTGCAAAAGGATATAATCTACAAAAGGTTACAATTTACAGGAGGATATAATATACAGAAGGATATAATGTACAGGAGGATATATTATACAAAAGGATATAATATACAGAAGGATATAATATACAGATGACAGAAGGCTATAATGTACAGGAGGATATAATGTACAGGAGAATAATAATATACAGTAGGATATAATGTACAGAAGGATATAAAAATACAGAAGGATATTGTGTACATTAGGATATAATGTACAAAAGGATATATTATACATTTAGCCGCTTGTTTCTGGGTCAGGTTGTGACAGCAGTAGCCTAAGCTGTCGTCCCTCTCCCCAGTCATTTGGGGGATGTTAAAGCGTTCCCAGACCAGCTGAGAGACGTAGTCCCTCCAGCGTGTTCTGGGTCGGCCCCGAGGTCTCTTCCCAGTTGGACATGCCAGAAACACCACACCAGGGAGGCGTTCGGAAGGCATTCTATTTAGATGCCTGAGCCACCTCAACTGGCTTCTCTCAACATGAAGGAGCATTGTTTTTTTTCCAAACTCCTCCCGGATGACAGAACTTCTTACCCTATCTCTAAGGGAGAGCCCTGCCACCTTGCAAAGGAATCTCATTTCAGCTGCTTGTATTCACAATCTTGTTCTTTCGGTCACTATCCAAAGCTCATGACCATAGGTAAGGGTAGGAACTTAAATTGAGAGCTTTGCCTTCTGACTCAGCTCTCTCTTCTCCATGACGGACCGGTTCAAGCTCCACTTTACAGCAGAGTCTGCACCCATCTGCCTGTTGATCTCTCACTCCATCCTTCCCTCACTCGTGAACAAGACTCCGAGATACTTGAACTCCTCCACTTGGGGCAGGACAATATAATATACAGGAGGATATATTGTACAAAAGGATATGATATACAGAAAAATATAATATAAAGGAGGATATATTGTACAAAATTATATAATATGCTGAAGAATATAATATACAGTAGGATATAATTTACAGAAGCATATAATATACAGTAGGATATAATCTACAGAAGGATATATTATGCAGGAATATATAATGTACAAAAGGATATAATCTACAGAAGGATATAACATGCAGGAGTATATAATGTACAAAAGGATATAATCTACAGAAGAATATAATGTACAGAATAATATAATCTACAAAATGATACAACATACAGAAGGATATAATGTACAGAAGGAAATAATGTACATCATCATCTTCTTCCACTTGATCTGAGGTCGGTCACTGGGGCAGCAGCCTACATATAGATTATGATATTCAGGAGATATAATGAAAAAAATTTATTGAATTGAATTACTGTGCAGGAGGATATGATATCCAGAAGGATATAAAACATAAAAGGATATAATATACAGAAGGATATAATTTACAGGTAAATATTAAATACAAGTACTATTTTTTCTATATTTGCAGGTATGCCTACTCTGAAGATGGTTATCCTACCATTGTTCCAAAACGAAGCAAGAACATTAAATTGGGACAGAGATTTGGTCCAAGTAAACTTGATGTCTTGAAAATCAATAAACTTTACAAATGTACTTAGTCATGCAGTTGAATCTATTAGAGAGAAGGTAACATAAAGCTAAACACCAAAACTTCCATATGTTTAATGTTTAGCACTATTCTTTATTAATCATCATATTAATTATCATAATTTATTTCTTAACACAATTTACTCATTAAACATCTATTTAAATTTTAAATGTGTGCTCTGCCCATTACTTCTTATATTATACACTTCTTCCATTTAAAGTCTGTCAACCCAGAAAATCACAAACTATTCGCCACACTGACCCTGACCAATCCCAAAATAGGCATCATTTAATAAAATGCTATGCTGAAAGAAATTTAAATTCTGATTTCTGCTTCTGTCTTCAGTCAGTGTTTGACATACACATCTGTTCTGTATAGACCACCCTCTGATTTGATATTTAGTTTTTTGGCTACCATTCATTTTGTTCAGTGTGTTTTGTGCAGGATGTTTAGTAGTTCTCCAGCCATCAGTATCTGATCCAAAAACTGGTTCAGAAGTTGGGCACCCTGGGCCTAGGAAGCTCACTGTGCACCTGGATACTGAACTTTCTTAGTAACAGACCTCAGAATGTCAGGACAGGAGACCACATCTCTTCCACTCTAATACTGAATATTGGAGCACCACAGGGGTGTGTACTCAGCCCCTCCTTTTCTTCCTCTTCCCGCATGACTGTTCTCCATTAACACCAGCAACAGCATTGTCAAATTCGGCGACAACACAACCATCATGGAAATACTAAAAGATAACGAGTCAGCCTACAGGAAGGAGGTTCAGCATCTGTGGTGATGATATGACAACAATAATCTGGACCTATATACACCCAACATGAAAGAGATGATAATGGACTTTAGGAGATTCAAACAAACCGAGCACTCTGACCTCCATATTGATGAATCCAACAAGCCTGCCTACCCTGACCCCTGTTAATGAACATACACATACCTATATGCACATATATAGACACATACTTATATCCTATATATGCAAACACCTATACATTTATCCACATAATCACACATTTACAGACATTAAAAAGGGTGTACATACCTTTTTACCCTCTCCAACTTCCCCTTTTGCCCCAGTTTCCTCAACCTATCCTACATCATGGAAGATATCCACTGTCACCCCAGTCTTCTCCTTCTCCACCTCCTTCTCCCTTGCCCAATTCCTTGCCACTCCACACCAACCAAGTTCAACAAATACAGCACCATTGCATGGCTACACAACAACCGCCAAGCCTCTAATCACTACAAACAGACTGGCACTACTACTGGCAGCAATGCAACACCAACAGCAGCAGCAACAGTCAGTGCCTCCGCCTCCTCCTCTTTAATATGCGAAACCAGTATGAAACAATGTTAGTTCATATACAGAAATGTGTAAAATTCTGTAGGGTTCAGAAACTTTTAAGCAACACTGTAGTTATTCATGCTGAAGTTAATGATATATGCCTTTGTCAGTCCGAGGTTACGAAGAGTAACTTTATAGAACTGTGAAAACTAGTGAAGGCAATGTCTGATGCTGTAAAATATAAGTAAATAGTAAGTAAACTTTATTTATGTAGCCCCTTTTACAGATAAAAGTGCTTTACAAAGTGCGCATAAAAATAGGCATAGATAAATACAACAAACAAAGTTAAACAGCTCATAACAATAAATAGTGCATTTAACTAGAAGCTTGTCTAAATAACAGTGTCTTCAGCTGCTTTTTAAAAGAATCAACAGAGTCAGCCACACGAAAAGACAGGGGCAGGGTGTTCCACAGTCTAAGGGCTACTGCATGAAAGGACAGGTATAAGGAATCAACATTTTGGATATGTATTTAGAGGCCTGTCCATTAAACGCTCTAAAAGTCAAGACTAAAATTTTAAAATCAATTCTAAATTTGACAGGTAGCCAATGTAAAGAGGACAAAACCGGTCTGGCGTGATGTGTGCCCTTCGGTTGGTTCCTGTTAAAAGGCTTGCTGCAGCATTGTGGACTGAGTGACTGCAGATAGTTACAATAATCTAAACTAGAAAAAATAAAAGCATGGATAATCATCTCTAGGTCAGATTTGGATAGAATTGCACTTAATTTAGAAATATTTCTCAAATGAAAAAAACAATTTTTAACCAAAAGTTTAGAACGGTTGTCCAGAGACCTCGGCTGGGAGAAGGAGCCCAGAGAACCAAGGTGTTATTGAATCAGTGGAACTTTCTGTTCAGGAGCAATGATCAGAGTTTCAGTCTTATTGGAGTTTAACTGAAGGCAGTTTTTAGCCAGCCAAGCTTTGATGCATGATAAACAATTTAATAAGTCAGCTACCTTATATAACTCTGAATCATTAAAAGAGCAGTACAATTGAATGTCAGCATACAAATGGTAAGACACATTTTAAAGTGCCAAGGCACTTAAGAACAGTGCCGAAAATTCCTATTTAATTTTGCAGTCGATGTAGCAGAATTGTGTGGTCAACTGTATCAAAGGCTGATGAAAAATCCAATGAAACCAATACACTGTACTGACCAGAGTCTGCAGACATCAATATATTGATATTGAGACCATTAGACCATTAGACTTAGAGACCATTAACAAGGCAGTCTAAGTGGAGTGCATTCTGCGAAACCCAGTCTGAAACTTATCCAGAATATTATTACTTTCCAGGAATGTAGTCAGCTGCCCTGCAACTACCTTTTCCACAAGCTTGGCCATAAAAGGCAATTTTGATATTGGCCTATAATTGCTTGGCTCAGATGGGACTATATTGGGCTTTTTCAGAATAGGACTCAAAGCTGTTTGTTTGAAAAGTTTTGGGACTGACCCGGATGAAAGAGAAATGTTTATCAGTTTGAAAATATGTGGGCCAAGAACATCAAAACACCTTTTAAAACAGTGATGTGAGTACAACATCTAGTGGGCAGAAGGAGGGCTTAATCTTAATTAGTAACCCCTTAACATCCTCCAAATGCTCTGGCTCCATCCAAATACTGCATGGTGATGTAGCTAACAGCAGGCTATGGTCTCTGAACTGCTGGATGTCTAAGTGGTGTTCTGAAAACAATGTGGGCTTTATATATAATTGGGGTATTTTTAAGGATTAAACTGCATCATAAATTACACCTTTTAAACAAAACCCCATTACCGAAGACCAAAGTTCAAACACCAGATGTCCAAAGGAATGGATCTTTTGTCTCAAGGACTAATAGAAACTTTTATTAAACTATTCAATTCCCTGTGCTGTTGAACTTGTATGACGCAAAAAGATGTGGATCTACACACACACACACACACACACACACACACACTTTATACTTGTCTCATCTAAAATTTTTAATCAGACAGAATCCTGTTATCTGTCCAGTCAAATATAACAATATTCCTATTGAAATGAAGCTTGTGTTTGAAATATCTCAAAAAAACCTGTTCTCAAAAAATCAGAACACAAATATATTTGTAAACTTTCATATAAGTGTACCTGGAAGAAGTTATATTACTTTAATTGAAACAGCATACAAAAAACTATATAATTTCTGGAGATAACACTTCTGCTCAAGGCTGAACTACTGACTATTGGCCAGAGGCCCAAGAACCAACTCATTAATATGAATAAAGTTTGGACTCAAATTCGGCATCCTCAAATATATAAAAGTGTGGTAGTTTTTCGGTTTCAGTTTCAAGCTTCAGCTTCGGGTGCTTCAAGAGAATGGGCTAAAATGCTGCACGAGGGAGAAACTCACTAAAGAAAGCCCACCACCATGATGCCCAGCTCAACATGAAACCAATGAAGATGTCTGACCCCCTTGTGCTTCAGAGTAGTGTTCGTGTTTATTCTAGATTCAGTAGGGGTTAATCAGAATTTAATAGGACCCACACTGGCCACAATCTAGATTTAATACTAAATTTTGGATTAAACATCATATTTGCATCTTAGTACTAATATATACACCTCACCACGTTATCGCATTAAGCGTACTTTTACATTAACTACTGCGCAGAGTTTTATTAAAAATCTTTTTTTCAATTTCAAACTATGATTGGATCACCATCAGACCCTACAGAACTCAATCAAACTACCGAGTGCTTTGAGTCAAACTTACGCTATACGCTAGATAATGTAGCTCCTCTGATAAGAAAACCAATCAGAGAGAAAAAATTTGCACCCTGGTATAATGATGATACACGCACACTAAAAGAGAACACCTGAAAATTAGAACGAAAATGGCGTCAGACTAAATTAATGGTATTCCAACTAGCATGGAAAGAGGGTCTACTTAACTACAAAAAAGCTCTTAGTGCTTCTAGAGCAATATATTTCTCAATTAATAGATGATAACAAAAATAATCCAAAATACTTATTTAATATTGTTGCAGAATTAAATAGGAATAAGACCAAAAATAAAACATGCAGACCATAAACCTATAGTTTTTTAATGTTAAAACATTGATTGTTGGGAATTTGGATAAAACAGGTTTTAATTCTGAAAATAAAAAGTTACCTAAATTACCAAATCTGAAGGTATTTTAGCATAGACCAAGGTCTTGGCTGTTCAGCAATGAACCGGTGCAAACTCCTCACTTTGTATTTTTTTTATATTAAAAAAAAACGTTTTTTCAGTTATTACTTTGTTTTTGTCAACACTGTCAGACACAATAAAAGGCAAAGTATTTTTTTTATTTATTTGGTCTAATATGTATTTAGAGTTTCAAATCATTATCTGGCATCCTTAGTACGCATATATGCTGCTAAATGTTGAATATTAACTTTTGTTATTAAGTTTTTTATACTGTTGTATGTTTACTCCTTTAAAAGATCTAACATCATACAACATTTTTATTTAACAAACATTTTTTTATTAAAAGAGACTAATGCTCTTATAACTCAACAGCACTGAAGAAATATTGTAAGCATATTCTTTTAAAACAAATCCACTCAAGTCAGTGGCTTCTTGCTTAACAACTTTACTTAACTATTTGGTCCAAAACTAACAATTCTGAGCACTGTGATAACATTTTCCAAGGAATATAGGGCTAAGGTACAATTAAGCAATTTTTAAAAGTTTAATTTTAAAAGATTATTTTTTACAATTAATTATTTTTAAAAGTACCCCATCCCCATATCATCAGATACAAAATCATCAGGTCATAACCAGTAAGAATAATGTACAATGAATCACTGACATCATCTTAAACTGTCATCTAGTGCCCCCTACTCATAAAATAATACTCATGCATTATATTCTTCTGTAAACTGGACTGTAAACAGCATATTGGATGCAAACAGCTAACAAATAATTGTGAGCACTGTGGCAAATGTTTAATAAGAAACATTACATTAAACAACAGTTAAATTAGTAATAGGCTGTCTTTAATAAAAGTACCCTTTAATAATCATCATAAGCAAAAAATAAAACATTACCAGTTCTATCGATAAGGCTCCCACTTATAAAATAATATAGATCATATTCTTCTGTAAACTAGACTATAAAATGTATGTTGGACACGAAGAACAGAAAAATTATTAACTGCGTCTTACAGTCTCTTTTCCATAATCTGAAATGTAACAAAATACAAAAAGCATTCCACAAAAAAAAACATTGCGCACAAATATAATTCATATGTGAAGCCCTGTGAGTATTCCCTGTTTTAAATAACTCCACCACTCATTTAGCTCTATAAAGTAGTATGTTGTATATGTTTCTTCTCTATGAAGTCCATGACTTCCTAAAACACATAAAACAAAGCCATAACTTTTTAAAACACAAAGTCAAAGTTGAGTGTAATGACTATGAAACTGGGGGGAATGTTATGAATGTTGGGTTTGGTTAAATACCATTTTAATTTTGATTTTATTCATTGGAGATGCACACCCCACAAGGAATATTTTATACTATGTGCTATGTAGGTAGGTAGTAGCTGCGCCATGTGCATCCCAAGGGTTGGACAATATGGAAGAAATATTGGGAGAAATACATACATAAAAATACAAAAGAGATTAATGAAACACCCCAGGTCATATTGGTATATATTGTGAACAACAATTATATTTAAGCCTCTGTTGAGGACCATTTGGAGGTTTTTGTTACCACCATCAGACTGTACGTCACCACCGTCAGACAGAAAACCTGATGGTGGTGACATCTGACGGTGGTGACAAAAGCCTAGTCTTTCACATGATATGCATGAGTTGTTCACATTAGCCATTTTGTTTCCCCTCTGTTGCTAGCTACTTCAGTCCTCTTCTTTAAAAGTATACATTTATGTCATAATCTAATCTGATTTTTTATTTTTTTTACAAGAGACGGTGTTAACATGTTATGGTTGTGACAGTAGCAATGGCCAACAATATGAACAAGTTTAGGAAAAAATAGCAAACTTACAGGAGCTTGAGTGATTTTGAAGCAGCAGTACAGCTGAAGGTTTGAAAATGGGGTCCTCAGGAATGAAGCTGACCTTGTAGTTGCCTGATTTAATTGCTTTTTGTAAATATCTGACGGTGGTGACCAATATGTGGGACACATTTTGAGCAACCACACAGTAATAGTAAATATTGTTCAAACCTTACTGTTTGTAGTTTTTAATACATATTACAGTGTACTCTTTTATATGGTAAAGATATTGTTCAATTCGGTTATTACTTTTTGTTTTTTTTAATCAATTATTATCTCCTGTCTGAGGACAACTGATTTTGTAGGCAGTGGGCCAGCATGTTATCATTAAATTGATACAAATTTTAAATAAGCCTATGAAAGAAAATTACATATGGCAAAGGACCATTTGATTATAACATTGATTCTTTTTATTCATGTAGATGTTATTATTTTCCAACAGAATGAGCACTTTTTTTTTAGTGGGGCATGTTTTTGCCAAAGTTTTAAGAATGGGTGAAAATTGAAAATATCAGGCAAAAAATTTATTACCTAAACTTAATGTCAGATATGTCAGTAACTAAAATGGTAAACAATAATACACCTTCATTAGATCAGCAGTTTGAGAGTTATAGCCCCAGTCAGGAGACTAAACTAATCTTATAAATTTTTTTTAATCTAAATCATCAACCTGTGTGCTAGATTAAGTACCTACATGTTTCTTTCATATCTTTGTAGGAATAACATTCATGGAAAGTATCAGTCAGAATTTAGACCCCATTTTTGATCATACAATTCTCCTTGATAGACTAGAAAATGTTGTTGGAATTAAGGGAACAGTGCTCTCCTGGTTTAAATCTTATTTAACTGAAGTTTTCAGTTTGTAGATGTAAATGGTGATTCCTCTATCCGTTCTAATGTTAAGCTTGGAGTTCC